>PVLA01006789.1:0-116692 GCA_004027455.1 Hydrochoerus hydrochaeris
GAAATGAGGCAGAGAAGGATGGCTAGAATCTCTAACATAGATGGCCTTGATACACTATATTGTTAATAGTGTACCAGGATTTAAAACCCACATTACTCACACCACTCTGCTTAGATGTATTATATTCTGTTCCAGTCATTCTACCTGTACTAGATTTGAGGGCACAGACAGTTATCCTAAAAAATAGCAGGATATAGTATGGTAATCATCCTTAATTTCCTATTAACTTAATCTAAAGCTCTGTAAAACCTACACTGTGTTACCATGACTGATCGTAATTGAATCTGGTCTGTTAGATCACTGTTCTATATTGATAGATCTTATTCAAAGCTGTTATGATTGATAGTATCAAGTCTGAGAGTATAGGCAACTACACTGAAGATGACAAGATTCACTAGAATATCCACTCTGGTTTGATTATTACCTGCCTTTGAAGTTTTATACTGTCTGCAATGTTTTATTTTTACTAATACTATTATGTACTGCTATATTTAATTATGCTGCTATATTCAATTATGCCTGATGATATAGGCAATTCTATTGAAAATAATAAGAGAAAACACAGTAATCATTGTAGATCACCTTGTACTGTGGTTTTATATGACTTTTTGGTTTCATGTTTTTATAGGAATTTGTTTTGTTTTGTCTTGCTATGTTTTGTTTTTCCCTCTAATACAGAAAGGATAGAAATACATGTAGAGATTCATGCATGTGTAGCTGTTTGCAGTCTCACTGTTTGAATATCTACTTTGTATGCTTTGGTTTTGTAACTTGAACAACTGTTTCTAAGAGGACAATATGCAATTTATCAACTAGTGATTTCTTACTGTTGTTTTTTTTTTTTGAAATTCTGTATTATCTACCATTTACATGTGTTTTTTTTCCTCTTTAAATAAAAAAATAAATAAATTGTGGGAAAGGGAAAATACAAGGAGAAGGTCAGTTATCTGTGGGAGAGAATTATGAAACACTTCTTTCTTAGAGTTGATGTTTAAGCTGCAGCTTGAAAGCTGATCAGTGTTGTTCACAATGACAAGAACAGGAAGGACAAGGTATCACCATGAAACAGCACAGCATATTCAAGGACTACAAGTCCAGTATAGCCAGTGCAGTGGTGCAGGAAGATACAGTGAGAGGATATAATTACTGAGCAAGATCACTCAAACAAAAGTGTGGATGATAAATCAAAGACTATAGAAGCACTAGCTCAGGCTACATGAGAATATCCAGGTGAGAGGCTATGAAAGTTTAAACAAGACAAGCAGTGTGTGAGGCCAAAGCTGAGGTAGCATATGTACTAGAGAGGTAAGAAGATGTAATTTTATGAACTTGTAAATTTAGTGTTGCCTAGATTTAATGTACTAGAAGTAATTAGTCTGCCATACTAATTCTTGAGTAAAGAAAGCCAAAAGTATCTGATTTGAGATATAAGCCAAGTATTTCAAGATTTTGTTTTTTACTTATTCCTTACTATTTTAAAATTGGCTTATTCATTCCATATTCACAGATAGGTTTTTCTAAGGTAATAGAAGGAGAAAGACCTGGCCAGTGAGAAAAAATTATAGATGGGACTTGTGAAAGAGTATCTTTACTCCTGATAATGATCCTCACAAGAAGAGAAAAGAAACAGAAAAAAAACTTGAAAATGGTATTCATGGTTACCTCTAGTGGCCAGAGATAGAGGGACCACATAATAAAAACTGAAGATCACCCTTCAAGAGCCAAAGTGGAGTTTTGGTTTGGAAAGATGAACGAATTTTAGAAAAGAGTTTGAAGATGCCTGAAAACTATTCTGCCAGAGAAGAAGCTAAAGCCAGAACTGCAGAAAGAGCCCTGTTTGCCAAGGGACACCTAAGAGTTTTCTTTCTGAACTAATATGTGTGCTTCACATTGAAATAAGGTGACTCAAAAGCTACTATCACCAGCCACTTAGGTTTGTGAAATTTAGGATGATGTTTAAAAGAACAATAGGGAAATTATAATACTAAAGTAGAATGTCTTCATTGCATGTTCAAAAATGATACTCCAAAAAAGTATGACTAAATGCTGTTTAAGTTTATATATTACTTTGGATTGTAAGCATTTTTCCTTTTTTGCATTATATGCAACAGTATTAGAAAATATGCTAACTCAATTAAAAGAAGTAATTCCTTATCAAGATTTAAGTAGGGCCACAGATGTAGCTCAGTGGCACAGCACCTGCCTGTCATGCATGAGATCCTGAATTTGCTAGTACCCACAAAAAGAAAAAAAAGATTTTAGTAGTGTTTGAAATATTGAAATTACCTCTATTGCATCTAGGCAGAGTAAGAAACAGGAGAGGTTATATATTTTATGAAATGATAGTTAACTTACAGATCAGTTGTTTTCATAATACACATTTAATGATTATGGCATATAATTCAAGATAATCAATTTAAAAGTTCAGTGCTTTACAAGTAACTATTTTCACTTGCATACATTTTGATTCTATTGATACAATCTTAGATTCTGTTATAATCTAATGATTTACTAAGTGAAGTTAATGTTTCTAACCATGAGACCTAAACACACTAAGGTTATCTAAGAAAAGAAAGTCAAGATAAAATAGACATGTGACTAAGGAAAGGAAAAGAGTTTGATAGTACCAATAAAGACTTACAGAAAGTTTGAAAGGAGATGAGGTGTCAGTGTTAGAATAGCATTACAAAGAACTAAATATATAGCATAAGCAAGTTAAGAGAACTGAAAATAAATGCATTTTTCCAGCATAATTTTTATTATGGTAATATTTGGTTCT
This sequence comes from Hydrochoerus hydrochaeris, assembly GCA_004027455.1. Lineage (NCBI taxonomy): Eukaryota > Metazoa > Chordata > Mammalia > Rodentia > Hydrochaeridae > Hydrochoerus > Hydrochoerus hydrochaeris. The sequence goes on from PVLA01006789.1 coordinate 2,780, forward strand.
TTTCTGAATATGATTTATTTCATGCAGTCCACTAAAATACAGTTAAGAGCTAGCATTTTCTCCAAGAGGAGAAGAAAAAAATTGTTATGTTGCAGGCCACAGAGCTGCTTTGTTTTAATGCCATTGTGCTTTATTTAACAATGGACAAAAGAGTCACAAGAACATGTTAGAGTTTTAGAGCTAAAAATAATGTCGATGCTAAAGAGAGGGGAAAGGACTACTTTGAAACAAAAATTAGATGTTTTAAATATGAAACAAATGTAGTAATTAGGTTCTATAGCAATATCTTTTGTAAACAGCATTTCCTCCACAGTTAGACACTATTAGCCATAAATATACTAAATTTCTTTGGAAGCTCTGATCCACCACAAGATATGTAGGAATTCTTCCCCTCAATTCCCTCATCAAGCTGAGTGTCTGTAAAGCTGGAGTTGAGTCTGATCACTGTGCTGTGGCTATTGTTTCTCTTTGCTGTGTGGAATTAAGACTAGTGTTTATGGTCCAACAGTGTTGTGTTACTAAATCAAACTTAGGTAGATGGGCCTTCTGGGTTCAAGACAGCTCTACCCCCTTACTGCTAAGCTCTATAAAACAGTCTCATAGTGCTTGGCCCCTCCAATTCATAGACAGCGCCACTTCCCAGGGTTTTCAGCCCAAATCTTTGTACCTCTTCCCTCTTCAGGAACTTATATCTAATAGTTGGATAAATTTTCCTTATCATCTTCAAACTCAAAGAGTTTGTCTTTCTACCTTCACCACCCTTTGAAACTCTTTGTGGAAACAAATTCTTCATTGGAAAGGTCACATTCAATGATTCTAAAATGATTTCCTGCCCCCAAAAAAACCAAGACTTCCTGATGCATTTAAAGCTAGAGGAGGGAAGTTGATTCCTGGAATTCTTGGAGGAAAAAATAATTATTAAATTGTATATCTAGAATTTTCTCTAGTCCCTAAGTCCCTCCATTGGGGCACAGGAAGAGTTTATAAAATGTAAATTAGAAACTGTAAAAACCATAGCATTCCTTAAGATTGAGATCCCAAGTAGGATAGATAAGAATTTAAGAGATGAAATTTAAAAGTTGTGGGGATAGAGAGAGTGCAAGAAACTTGCCAAGCAGAGGGACCAAATCATGAAGGACTTTGTATTCTTTACTAAAGCAGTTTGATTTTTATCTTATAGTTGTTTGTAGCTGATAGGGAACAATCAAAAGATTTTAAACAGATTTATATTTTTGAAAGATCACTGTGTAGGCAGTATAGATGGAAATGGGAGGAGGAAGGAGCTGGGGAGATGCTTAGTTTTCCTTGCTTTAATTGTCTAGGCAAGAGATGTGGAGGACCCTAGCTAGAGCAATAAAAAAGTAAATGGAGAGGAAGCAGCTATGAGGAAAAGGTAGAGGCCACAGAATGCCATGAGTGAAGGAGTGAGGAGGGTGTGTTGGAAATTATTCTAGACAGGTGGTCATATCATTTACCAGGACAGGCACTAGAGAAAAAGGAGCAGGGTTGGGGGGAAATTATAAGTTTAATTTTAGGCATGATGTATTGAATCTACTTTAAATTTATCTAAAGTAATCATGGATTTTTAAGAAAGGATGTTAGTTTATGCTTTTCACTATGATGGAGAATTTCTGATAATTATGTTTGTAACTGACCTAGTTAAAAATTATTGTCTCCAGTAACCAGTATTTTGAGTTTCTTTCCTGGTTTATTTGGATACAATTTTAAATCAAGTTTTATAAATATAGCACACTTAAAATAGTTTATTAACTTATGATTATACTATTCAAAATTAAGCAGTTAAATACTTTGCCATAGATCCTAATAGGAAAAGTAAATTTATGATTTAAATGGAGAGACAACCTGCAAAGAAAAGTCTGCTTTTTTGCACCCTGAAGTTGTATACTATGTCATTTATTTTTCTGTTTGTGTTTAATATCCCAAAGTTGTGGGAGTTAGTGAAGCATATGAGGATGCGGCCAATTGCCTCTGGCTGTTAACTAACTCCAAGCCTTGTGCTAACTGTAAGTCTCCAATACAGAAGAATGAGGGCTGCAATCACATGCAGTGTGCTAAGGTAAGAAGGCAAAGAATATTTTCTGTGCTTTGTGGTTGGAATCATAGTTTGTCAGTCCAAAGCAGAAATATTACTTTGCAAATGACACCATCAGTTAAATAAGTAATTCAATACTGTCTTGAAAATTAAAATGCCAACAAAGCTCCATTTGACTGACAAATAAGTTCGTAAAAATAATTTATTTTAGCAAAATGAAAGTTAATAAAATATATCCTCCTGCTTTTGTTGCTCAGAAAGAAACTTGTATATTTGAAATGAGTATTCTAGAATTAGCTTAATAACAATTCATTAATCCATTCTTACATTTGTAAACTTATGTCTTAGAATTGTTTTATATCCTATATTTTTCCTTTACGTGAGAAGTGTCATCTGTATTTAAAGTTACAGAGAGAATAATGTAATTTTAATTTTAAATACGAAAGAAACTCAAGTTAAGATTTCAGTAAAATACTTTCTGTCAATACATTCTAAGATTAACTACAATATTTAACCTTGAAGCTTAGTAATCATCATTATTATAACTTGCAAAGGAATGGCAGTTACCAAATGATTTGCGAGTCTGAATTATTATGAAGTTAATGTTAACGAATTGAGTTAGTGAGCAATAATGATTCCCTATGAAGCAGAAAGAGAAACCTAGTGCAGTGTCCTGAGACATCCTTATTAGTTTAGCTAAGGATTGGGCCAGAATTCTTTTAGCTCATTTTACTCTTACCTCCAACGTCATTATTTTTCTCCATGCCCATCCTTCCTTGGAAAATCTGCTGTAGACTATCAAGATGTGTTAGGAAGTGCAGATTGACATAAAAATCAGCAGTTGGCAGCTAAGCTAGACTCCTGTACTACCTTTATTTCTTTCCTGGCTCTTACCAGTAGTACTTAATAATATGTATTGAGTAAAGAAATATTTTTATGAATTAATTAAACTGATGACATGACAGTAATCCATCTTAAAACAGATTTTGCTTAAAATTCTATTGCATTTAAACCATTTAAGTACTTGTCCTATAAATGTAGTAGTCTAACGTCTGAAGTATTTTCATTGAAAATAGAAACTAAAAGTAGTAGTTTTATAACATTGAAGATAGCATTGAAGATAATAACCTTGCTACAGCAAAATCAAATACTTTTAAATCATTATTTAAATGTGTTGGTGGAACATGTTATACATAGTTGAATCCATGCTTTAACACAAAGACTAAATCAGAGTGTACCTTTATTAATACCTCAGCATTATCATTTAGTGGGCAGTTTTTGCTTTCTGGAATCAGATGTGTTCAGTATTTTAGCAGAGTGACAAATTTGATCCTCTAAAAAAGGCTTATTTATTTATTTTAAAAACTTGGTTTATTCTACTTGCTTTCCCCAAAATGTGTTTTTTGACTCTATTTAAAGTTTTTTGTTAAATATTTTAAATCCCTTATAATAATTTATCTGATTCATATAAAACTGTATGCTATGACGAAGAAATGAAAACTACTAAACTTCTGTATGTTGTCTCCATCTTAGAAGATAATATTTGGTTGTTAATAAAATATACGTTATTTTTATGTATATCAAAACTGGCTGGGGATTTAGCTCAGCAGCATAAGTTCCTGCCTTCCAAACACGCGGTTGTGAGTTCGATTTACCAATTAAAAAAAAATGTCTGAAAATGTGGGCTGTGTTATCATTTCAAGTGCCTATGGAGCATTTACCAAAAAAAAAAAAAAAAAAAAGTGATCATAGATCATCAAAGAAAATCTTAAATTCCAAAAAGTAGAAAACAGTAGAAATAACATTCTCTCCTTATAAGTGAATAAAATAGAAATTTTTAAAAAGTTACAAAAGGCTTTTCTCTTAGAAATTTTAAATCTTTCAAGCAACTGAAGTGAAAAAGGAGATGCAAATAGAAATTAAAGAATTCATATAAAACAAATAATAGAAACATAATTTTATCAGAACCTGAGAGCTATAACTAAAGCAGTGCTCAGAAATAAGTACACTCTTATTTATCTAAAACAATGAAAAATAAATTAAGGATACAATTTAAAAATTCAGAAAAACAAATGAAAGACCAATAGGAAGTGTTTTTTTTTTAATTAACAAGTTAGTAAGAAAGCCAATGCAATAATAAATAAATCCACTTACTGAAGAAACAGTAAGATAGAAAAACCTGAAGTTAAGTAATAATAAAGTTAAGGGAGCTGATATATACAATATGAGAAATAAAAGAAATAATCAGAGCATCATAAAAACAAATAATAAGGAATAACTTTGCTCTACCCTGGAAGGTACAGTTCAACTTAAGTTTGAATGAATTAATTTTGTAAGTAAAAGTGATTCATTAAAACAGACCCTGAAAGAGAGAAAATCCAAATATACTCATTCCCACAGAAGTTTTTCAAAGATCTCCTCCACCCTAGACCTCCTTGAAGATCTCCCCTCTTCAGCACTCTGAAAGCGGCCAAGTCACAACAGAATTCTTTCTACCAAGCCTAAAAAGCAGGTGATTCCAAGGTTGCTTTACCTGCTCCTGAGATTTTTTTTTTAATTTTTGAAGAAATTTGCCAGTTACTTTTATAAAGTGAATCGAACCTTAATGCCACTTAACAAGATTATAAAAATTAAAACTATTGACTGATTACTTATGAATAACAATGCAGACATCCAAAGAAGATATTAAAGAGGACCAAAAAGAAAAACAAATAATATCAAACATAACCAAGTAGAACACAATGGGAGTAATCAAGAAAAGTTTATTCCAGGAAGACAAGAACAGTCCTGTATCAAGGTAGCTGTGGTTGTACCTCATCTTTTCTACTAGTGTTTTCCATAGATTTTGAAAGACATTTAACAAAAAAGAACAATCTTTCTTTATAAAATTCAAGTAGAGACAGAATAGATTCTTCTGAAAGTACAATAAAAATAAATTAGTTCAATCTAAAAGCTAATGTATTTAGTGGAGAAACTAAAGATAATCTCTCTGTACTTAAGAACAACATAAGGATGCTGTCCGTCACCAATAGTATTAGCACTGAGATGATGGTATCACTTAGCTTAGACAACAACGGGGAATGAAAGATTTAAAACCTAGAAATGAGACAGTACAACTGTCATTTTTTACAGATGGTATAATTATATGCCTAGAAAATCCACAAGAATCGACTGAAAAACTACAAAAAAATTTCAGCTAAGTTGCAGAGCACAAAATTAATGTATAGAAAGTAATAATCTTAATGTGTACCAATCACATCTTAATAGAATATATACTTAAAAACCTCATTTATCTAAAAAAAATATGCCAGACTTACATTGAAAAATGTTAAAACCCTCTTTAGGAAACATAAAATGACACTCAAATGGAAAGACAACCAAGTTGTTAAATAAAGTTTTTGTTTCCTCACTTCATTCAGAAGTTAGGTATACTTCCTTCAAAAGTTACATGGGAAGTCAAAGCAGGAGTAACTACAAAAACTTTGAAAAGTACCAGTAAGAGGAAATTATTGTGTCAAATAGTAAGCTATATTATAAATCCTCAGTAATTAAAACACTATGGTGCTGGCACCCTATGAATAAACAAGTTGTGAATAAAACAGAAAGCAAGTCCAGAAAATAGACGTAATGTGTGGGAGTTTATGTATGGTTGCAGGAGCATCCTCAACCAGTGGAGAAGCATGAACTATTTGATAAATATTGTTAGGATAACTCTGGGCAGCTATATGGGAAAGAAAAATAAAGTTTATGCTGTATACTGCATATCCAGATAGATTTCTAGTGGCTCAAAAATTTAAATGTTGCTTTAAAAAAATAAACTTACCAAAAGTACTGATAAAAGTACCAGAAGATTACAGATAGTTGGAATGTAAAAATCTGACTCAGAATGCGTAAGCACAGAAGAAAAAAAACATTTTCATGTAAGTGAAATTTTCTTTAAAATAAATATTTTATGTCAGCTATTTTACTTAGAGACCTTTTAAATTTATTCCAGTTAAGTTGCCAGAGTTTTTCAAATACCTTGGTAGAACTATAGACCAGTCAATGAAAGATTAACACATACTTGAAAAATGAAACACTCATTCAGTACCTGTTTTTATTACTGGAAAACTGTCCTGTTGATCTTTCCCCCAGGTCTAGGGATTGAATCTGGAACTTCCACATGTAACACTGAGTTACATCCCTAGCCTAGCTTCCTTGTTGATACTTTTGATGATTCTTTGTGATTACTTTGTAATATGATTTTCATTTAAATTTATCCTTTCAAACAATAATTTTAAACTACTCCCCACATCTTACCATAATGCAAATAAGATATCCAAAGGAAACATGAGAAGAGCATGTCTTTAAGATTTGTTTCTGGTTCTGCAGGCAGGATTGTTCAGTAATTGCATATTGGTTGACTAAAAAGCAGACTTCATCTGCATGTTCACACAGGGAGATGTTTACATATATTTTCTTTTGAAGTGCAAGTATGATTTTTGCTGGATTTGCCTTGAAGAATGGAAAAAACATAGTTCTTCCACTGGAGGTTATTACAGATGTACTCGCTATGAAGTCATTCAGCATGTGGAGGAGCAATCCAAGGAAATGACTGTGGAGGTAAAGACAACTAACTGATTAAGCCAAGACTTTGGTCTGAGCTACTTAATACCATTAGAAGTATTTTGCACTTCCTACCTTCATCTTAATATTACTAAGTTGACTATACTTCAGAGTACCCTGCATTTTTCCAGGTCTTCCCTTTTCTGTTTTGATGAAGATAGGAAAATTCCAGTCCCAGCTTGCTTCTGTAAAAACTGAAAAACAATTTTAACATGATACTAACAGTGCGACAGTACATGCAGTAATTACCTTAGTCTGCTCAGCTACCAAGAGTGGATAGCAACAAAATTTATTTCTCATTGTTCAAGAGGCTGTGAAGCCCAGGATCTAGGTTCCAGCTGACTAGCTGTCAGTGAGGGTGCTCATCTTGGTTTGCAGACAGCAACACACCTTTTTGCCTGTGTTCGCACATTGCCTAGAAAAAAGACAAGAGCTTCAATGTCCCTTCGACTCATAAGAGCATCGGTCCTATCAGAAAGGTCCCCACCCTGATGATCTTATGTAACCTTTACACCTCTTTATAAGAGTTAGGGCTCAACAGATGAATTTTGAGGGGATACAGATCAATCCATAGCAGCAAGCCATATAATAAAACATTGAAGGTGGGATTGTGAGTATTTAGCACCGACAATACAAGTGTGAGACTTTGTTCTGGGAAACTTTAAAATTGGTTATTATTTTCTCTCAATGAAATAATCAACAAATCTGTCTGCATTACTACCTATTACTAATAAAAATTTTAAATGATCCCAAAAAATCAATTTTAATAAAAGTCATTTATGGATTTTTGTTTCCTAGGCTGAGAAAAAACACAAGCGATTTCAGGAACTTGACAGATTTATGCACTATTACACAAGATTTAAAAACCATGAGCATAGTTATCAGGTATGTCCCAAGTCTTTTCAGATGAGCTGGACTGCACTATTGTGAATAAATAAAGAGGATGGCTTACATTATTTATTTCTGTTCCTTTAGTTAGAACAACGCCTTCTTAAAACAGCCAAAGAAAAGATGGAACAATTGAGTAGAGCTCTCAAAGAAAGTAAGTTCTCAGTGGTATGTGTTGATAATTGATGTAAAATATCTTTCCATGCTCAGTCAGTTCGCTGGTAGGAAATTAAGCCCCTGAAGGATGTATTGTACCCATTAGCTCCTTCTGACACTGTTCTGAGTTCTCCAAAAGCTCTGAGTGCAGCCTAGAAAAAGAGGTCTCTATCATTGCATTTTTCTACCAGAAACCCAGTCTTCTGCTCTTTTATGCAGCCCTTGCTGTTAGCATACAAAAGGGAGAAGCATGGTTTTGCAAGCCCTGCACCACAGCCAATGCTTGGCAGTGCTGGGAAAGTGAGTGGTTCCTGAGGGGCAGCCCTGGCCTCAAAGGAAAAAAAGATGCGTGTACTACCCAGTTGTCACACAACCAAATACCTAGGTTCTTGAGAAAGTTTAGCAGAGTGTCTGCTGAAGCAAAATTCAAGGATAGAGTGGGGAGAAATCATATTACCAGTAAATAATGCAATTGAGCTTAAAAAAAAAAAAAAAAAAAGCAAAGCCATAAGAGTGGTTAACTTGTGAGTCCTAAATTGAAAGTTATAAAAGAACATTCCTAAATATGGATTAAGTGGCTGCATCAGTAGATATAATACACCACAGTGACTGCATAGGGTACAGTTTATTTTTAAAAGTCACAATTTTAAAATAATCATAGTTAATAGTTGAAAGGTATATTGTAAGCCTAAAAATCAAAGTAATTATATTAGTTTCCATTCATAAAATAATGAGTCTAAACAGCCTTTCCATGAGAATAATTCCCTCATAAGACAGTAACCATCAGTTGAGTTAGAATGGGGACAAGAACATCAATAGTAGTTTAGTTTCATTATTTATTAGTTTATAGACACTATTAATGCTACCAATAACAAATTCTGTAAGTCTCTTCCACAGTAAAATTGAAAAGAAAAATTTCTCAAGAGTATGTATAATTCTTTAACAGGGATGTGTGTGTTTCATCACTAATGAATCCCTTTTATTCACATGTAGTAAATGCAGTAAATATTTACCAATGAAATTACTGCTTTCATTCAACATTCTGGAGGTTCCAGGCAGTATAGTAATAAAATATAAAAAAGAATTAAAAGATAGACAAGTTTGAAAGAAGAAAGAATGTCACACACTTTCACATATATCATAATGGACAAGGAACAGGAGTGGCTAGTAGCTTAATTTCTACTTATTTACAGCTAAAGAAAAAGCTAGAATTTTTTTCCTTCTTAATGTATTTTTCCCTGCCAGTCCTCTTCGATTTCCTTTCTTTTTCTTCCTCAAGTTTTTATTTACTAACATTAATTGTCCAGTTGTTCCTCAGGATATAGTATCTTTTTCCTTGGTGTTTGTTTTTTTGGTTTTTTTTTTTGCTTTATTTTATTTTGTAGAGGCATAATTGTATAGATTGTACATAGAGAAATTAATAATATTAAACCATATATAATGTTACAGCCTCTATAGTGAAAGTCATTATGTAGACCTATATGAGACAAAGGTGTAATTAAGCTACTTATAGAAGAAAGACATTGCTTCTAATTCTTAAACAACAGAATTCCTCTAGGGATAATGTAAAAATCGAGTAAAGAAAGAAACCTTTGGGGTGACCTACAGCTGCAGTTGTGTACCAGGAGAGTGAGAAAGAGTGTAGGAGGACTGTATCTATGCTGTCCTTCCTAGCTTCAGGGCTCCCAGGACCTGTGCTTGACTCATAAATACATACATGTCATACATGAGTGTTTTATATATGGTTTTAGTTAAGTTCAAATAAATATTATACAGCTACTTCAAACAGTGTCTTTAAAGAGATTTTTGAAGAAGAAAATAAAAGTTTTATTAATTCTATAATATTGAGAGAAAAATAATTTCACTGTGCCTCGCTTCCCTTGTAGCTGAAGGAAGTTGTCCAGATACCACCTTCATCGAAGATGCTGTTCACGTGCTCTTAAAAACTCGACGCATTCTCAAGTGTTCTTATCCATATGGATTTTTCTTAGAACCCAAAAGCACAAAGAAAGAAATTTTTGAACTTATGCAAGTAAGACACCTTTTTACATTATATTTCAAATGGTAGCAGTTATTATTATGAAAACGGATTTTCTCCATTTTTCAACCTCTTAAATTTTGACTGACTGGATTGTGACTAGTAATTTTTCTTTTAAAAATGGTTTTAAAAGTTACTGGTGAAGGAAGAAGGGGAGGAAGGGAAAAGGAAGTAAAAGACAAGGGGAAGAGAAGGAGGAGAAGAGAGAAGAGAGACCAGAGAGAAGAAAGATGGGAGAGAAGACGAGAAAAAGTATTTCACTGAGCGTTTTTATTACAACTATCTGTACTGCATATGTGATCCCAAGGCATCACTAGAGGCCGTCCCCTGAGGAGGAGGACAAAGTCCCCGCACTGCATTTTGTTCAGCTGTGAGGCCTGCTTCCCCTAACGCTGCCCCTCTTTAGTGTGGAGGGCTACCTGGACCCTGTCCTTAAAGAAGAGCAGTTATGTCCATTTTGGCTAAACCTCACCCTATTTCCATGTATCAATATGTACAGAGTTATCTAGGATTTTTCCTGATCCCTTCAATTGACTTTGAGCAATGCAAATAGATCTAGCAGAGGTGCTGACATGTAGTCTTTGAAGCAAGATAACAGGGCAGTTGTTACTTCACCCCTGTAGCTTCCAAAAACATGTGTGAGCTGGGCAGGATGAAGTACCATGTTCCATGCTTCTGATTGGGATCCAGCCTCACACAAGAGGCTATGACTTCCCAGGGCATAGAAGATTATACATCAGAACTCAAACACCCAACCCCAAAACACTAGACACTCCCTCAAATTGTGTTATGCAGATTACTATCTTTGCATATTACAGAGATGCATTCAGGCCCCCTGCCTAGCCCAGTTTACCGCATTCACGTGTTGTCCTGCCATCCTCACAGTCACTCGTCCTCTAGCCACACCTTTATTCACAAATGAATAAAACCCTGGCCCTGGATTGAGGCCTTTGTTCCAGTTAATCACCACTGTAGGTGGATTTAGGATCCCCTTGGCTCTCCACAACTCTAGATTCGTGTCTTTATTCTCCTCGTAGGTTGCACCAGAAGTGGTAGATTACAATTAACTCTCCAAGAATTCCAATAACTTTTCCATAGGATTACAAATAAACTTGCCAGACCACAAGGAGATCTGGGGAAGGTTCTCAATTATTAGGATGAATGGGTTAGGGATGCAGAGCAGGGCTAGGGAGAGCAGACATGAGCCAGAACTGGGGAGACCTGTCTACAAAAATGACAGCTGGAGTATTCTGGCTGTTCTGCTTGATCCTGAGATCCTTCCCCCAAAGCCCCTGTGGCCGAGAGAAAAACAGCAGTGAGCTGAACACTGCACATCAACATGCTTGGCACTGGAATCCCACTGGTGACCCTGCTGCTGGACTATGCTAAGCTGTACCAGATGAGCCGCCTCTACATCACTCTGGAGGGGTTCTTTTTCCAAGACCACACATCAGCCCTGGACTCCTCCAGCTGCAATAAGCCATGTCCAGATAATGTGGCAGGTGCATAGTGATGGGCCACATCTACCATAAGAGACACTAGCTCCCCACCACTCTGCTTCAAGTCCTGAAAGGGCACCTGCGCCCAGGAGACGAACTGGTCAGGAGTAACAGCAGCAATGATGAAAGGTTAACAGGACAAGAGACTGGCAAGTTCAAAATACGGTGCACACCCAGTGCATTTGCAGCATTCCATTTTGGTACTGGCAGATCACAAGAGAGCTGGAATTCAGCAGTAAGATCTAAAGGGTTTATCGTCATGTAATGGGGTCTTCCTTTAAAACTGGCCCCACAACTACTTGATGGAACAGCTTGGATAGTTCCAACTCTAATATCAAAGGTGTCGCTTTTTTATCTACAAGATGTCTCTTCAGTGGCATGCTTCTCAGCCCAGAGGCACAGCTACTGAGCTCAGGTGCTCAGCCTGTCCAGTTAACAAATCACTGCTTCATGTAAAATTTTTTAATTATTTTAATATAATACAGTCTTCAGTAAAAAATTCACAAAAAAAATTTTTGAACTAACTTTAGTTTGTATCAGAATCTAACCAAATTTTATATTCCAACCACCACATTTTAAATTCTATACATAATAATCACACTAGTCAAAAGACATTTACATATGAAATGTCATTTAGATCAAACACTAGTCAGAACCCAGAACAAGTATTAAAATCTTACATGTAAAGAGTACTAAAGGGCTTAATCCAAGCAAATTATTCATAGCCAAATGCTCCTGATGTACCAAACTGTAAGAGATACTTTCATGCCTTCCTGCTTCTTGTGTTTTGTGTCGACCTGGATGCTTATTTCAATGCTAAACATATTCTGGGTGTATCTGATGTGATTTTTTTTTTTTTTTCTTTTTGGGACAGGGTCTTGCTATGCAATTCAGGGTGGCCTTGAGCTCACTTTGTAGCCCAGGCTGGTCTCAAACTCACAGCAATCCTCCTGCCTCAGCCTCCGAGTGCTGGGATTACAGGTGTGCAACACCATGCCCCATTCAGATGTCATTTTTCTGTTAAGGCCATGTTTGTGTTTTTAACAATAAATGTTGCCTTGAAATCAGAAGGAAAAAAGTTACTAGCAATAAACTGAAATTTTCTTTACATTTAAATATATCTATAGGTTTGGGTGAATTCAGAGCTGTGCTAACATTTTCTTAAAGAATTTATTTCTTTGTTTTAAACTAATTGAAGTTGAAATCTGGCCTGTTTCTGATTATGTAATAAGAATTTTATCCTCAACGATGAAACAACTTTTTTACATACTACCTTAGAAAGTTTACCAGTTTATTTTGTAAGTTAAGGTATTAAAGAAACAAAAACACCTAAACAAACTGACATCACCACAGCCAACAAATATCATTGTAAATTCTTCTTCTCTGTGAAGTCACCAGACTTCCCCCATTACAATTTTCATGTCATCCTTTTGATCTGGCCTCTGCTAGCCTATATGGTATATTTTATTCAATGCTCAAAACTCATTTTCTCTATAAGGCCTTCCAGAACTAACCCCAACTCACACTGCCTTGCCTTCCCTCAGATTCCTTAAGGATTTAAATGTAATCTGCAACATGGGATCATATATTTTATGCAGTGCTGTGAAAGTTTTTTTCACGTAGACAGATTATAAATTCCTTGTAACAGCTGCTGTATCAACAGCATCTTCATAATCTGTACCAGCTGCATTGCTGTTAATGCTTGTCAACTAAGTGCTAACTTCCTGAGTTTAAAATAATTTTATGTATGATCCTCTCTCTTTCCTAATCTGGAAAAACTTACAAAAATAAAAATAGCCGAAGATTTAGCTCAGTGATATAAGCGCCAGCCTGGCGAGCATCAGGTCATGAGTTCGATTCCCAGTACCAAAAAAAATAAAAAAATAATAAGTGACATTAGAAAACTGTTTGTTTGTTTGTTTGTTTTGGTACCAAGAATTAAATTCGAGACCTTGTGCCTGCAAGAAAACATTTTGAAATTTAAAATTTCTGACTTCAAGAGAGTTAAACTTAACTAAGAAGCCAGAGAGACCTGGATTTGTTATTTATTGACCCACTCTTTTTATTTTTTTCTTACCATAGACAGACCTAGAAATGGTCACTGAAGACCTTGCCCAAAAAGTTAATAGGCCTTACCTTCGCACACCTCGCCACAAGATCATCAAGGCAGCATGCCTTGTGCAACAGAAGAGGCAAGAATTCCTGGCATCTGTAGCTCGTGGAGTTGCTCCTGCAGACTCCCCCGAAGCTCCACGGCGCAGGTAAAAAGAGATGTGCCACTGTAGAGACCACCCTAGCTTGAGAACAAATCCCAGCAGTTTTATTTTTTATCCAGTTAAGTGTCACATTCTTGGAAGCTACACCTAAAACATGGATAGCTGATAAAAATATGTTAACTTCTTTTTGGTATATTTGTCTTTGTTATTATTTCTATTTTTCTTTGTGCTTTTTTGTTGATATATAGTTCTTCAGACTAAATTAGGCTAGGTTAATTGCACATTTCAATGGAATGCATAATTCAGAATCATTCTAATGCACCATTTCAAATGTGTAATATAGTCATCTGATGATTGTCATAGACAGGATGTGAAATTTGGAAGCTGCCAGCTTGTTATGGTGTTTTACTTTTGTGTTAAGAAGTTGTGAAGAAATGAGAAGTCTGCTATTAGTAAAGTTATTTAATTGATCAAAATAACATTCCTGAAAGAGCAGTTACTTTGGTTGTTTTGTTTAAGATACTTATACTACTTCTGCCATTATAAATTAAAGCATATTTTCATGTTCATAATGACTATGAGCATTAGAAATTTATTTGACCTTTTTTAACCTAAATATTTATAAGTAATTTTATTAACTTATTAAACAAAGATAGAAGCAGTCATAAAATACTTTGCTGTAATGTGGTGACTTTTACTTTTTCCATAATTTTGCATCAACATAAAGGAACATAGAATTTGAAAGAAATAGTGAAAGTATCTTTTCAATTATATATTAATAGCCAATCTGCTTAGATACTCAATTAATTGAGTACTCAAAGGGCAAGGGTCTGGTTGGGTGTTCTTCATAGTTCCAATAATAAATTGCATGGTATATCTAATTTCTTTGTAGCTTTGCTGGTGGAACGTGGGATTGGGAATATTTAGGATTTGCATCACCTGAGGTAATTTGTTTGTGGGATGGGTTTTTTTGTTGTTTGGTTTGGTCTGGTTTTTGTATACATGTGTGTATGTTTTGTATTTTCTCCTTAGTACAACCCTGTTTGCATTTGTACTCTTCATCTATGACACCCTGCTGAGAGTATCTGTAGTGCTTTATCTTTCTTTTGTTACAAAAATGCCTTAGCAGAGCCTATATTTAACTATTTTTGGTACTGGAGTATTAATGCATTGTTAGATGAGTCCTACTTTTATTATTCTTAATTACTAAATAGAACTTAGATCAATTTATAACATGGAATTTTGGAAGATATCTTTCTAACTTGTTAAGATCCATATAACATTTATTTATTAAAAATGTTTCTAGTTTAATGTTATTTCAGTCTGAATCTATTGACAGACCTATTTGAGATTTTTGCAACAGCCAAGAACATTTATTTATAATCCATTTATAAGGTGGAAGATTTTACAGTAATAACATTTATGCAGAAAGAAACACTTTGCTTAGTTGCTTTTTGATTCCCTTTCAAACTTTCACACTCTTGTTTTTTGTCCATCATTTTGATGTACCATCCAGAATATTTTAAACACTTAACACTGCAAATAGAAGTTGTGGCAAATAAAAATATGCAATGAAATCTTAATTATGTCACTTGTCTTGTAACATTTAAATTGCCAGCATTGCTGTGTTCACTATGTTCTATATGAATTTTAAATGTTCTTACCATAGCAGTTCTGTCTTCTCTCTCCTTCACTCCTTATTAACTAATATGCCATTTGATTCAGTTTGGTTCTTTGAAAAGTAGCAGAACAAATGATGAAACATTTGTGTATCATTTACACTCATTTCTTTTCTGAAACTGAAAGCTAGTGAAAGTTATTATGCAAGAAGTTATGGGGGCTTACTTAAATCAAATTGCAATTATCTTGTGGCCTTTGTATTGGTAGGTGTATATCCAATAAAATACTGACTTGAGAAAATAGTTTGTGTTCAGAAATATGGAAATTTTAAATTCACATAACTTGTAAAAATGTTAATATATTGATGAAATTTTTATAATAAAAGAAATTACAAACTTTTTTTACCTGACCTTTGATGTACTCTGTTATATAATATGATTACAGTTTTGAGATATTGTGAACAGTTTCTACCTAAAAGGAGAAATAAACAAGCTTCTTTTTTAATTTAGCAAGAATAAAACCTTTATCAATGTAGTCACAATTATGTTTATAACATCTTGCATCTTCTGGCTCTACTAATAACTTTAGGAACCCTAAAGTATTTGGCTTGCTAATATGACTGGCACTTGAACTTTCTTTTTATTAATTACTGAATTTTATAAAAATTATTTAAGTCACTTTTTGCTTTTCTTTAAAGTCACTGGCAAATGAAATAGTACCAGACTTTTATGTAAACTTTACTAAAATCTAAAAAATTACTACACCTAAAAAATTTTCATGTGTATGACTTTCAAGTAACTGCCAAAATGATATTAAGAATTAGCTTTGCTTTAGACTATGGAAAAAAAATGTTACCAAATTCCAGTAGATCCTTAGGTTAAATTTTCATTTTTTTTCCAGTGACATTGATTCCATCTTACTCTCTTTAAATTGCATAAACCTATGACAGGCACAAATACTAGTTTTCTGCCACTTTATAGATAGTAGAGCTGGGCAAAAAAAGTGTGGTCTCCAAGTCTGAGAATACCTCAATTCAGGTTCTAGTTGTGTAACTCACTAAGATCATAGGCTGTGTTCTTCGTTGATTTCTCATCTTTCAAATATGGATGGTGATATTCCATGGAGGTTCTGAAAAAAAGCAAAGCATCATATTAAGACACATACAAAACTGGTGCTCAGTAAGTGCTGCCCATTATTATTTACAAAAAGAAAACTGGTAGCTTTTTCCTATAGATTCTACAACTTTTAAGTCTTCTCTGTGGCCTCACGTTTTCATATGCTTTCTTAAAGATACTAGAATTCCTTGGAAATTTTCAGATAATTTTCTGAGAAAATTTGTTTAGACCTGCTACATCATGAGAGAATGCCATTTGAGAGTTTTCTATCAGAATAATTAGAACTATAATAGTTTTCTTGAGCATTTTTAATTGTGTGCTTTTCCTAAATAAGAAATATGTACATTCAGTCAGAAAAATTTCATCAGAGAATAACTTCATGTCATTATCAAGTATACGAAATAAGCAAATTCTCAATAAATTTAAACTAACTCTGTGTGTGTCCACGCATGTGTGTGTGTGCACGTGCACTTTTTAGTTGTCATTTTTTTCCTTCTCCTGTAACTGAGTTGCATATATCACGGTCACTTTTTAAGACTCACCCTCCAGAGAGTGCCTAACTTATGTTGGTAAAGTGATTGCGGTATGTATTATAAATTAAATAATAAGACCCTTGAAATGATCAGACATATGAAATAACAGTTAGAATGGAGCATTGGGGCTTTTAAATATTCCCAGTGTATGTAGGCACTTGTATTAACTGTTTGAAAAAATTTTTTCCATTTCCTCAGTATAGCAAAATTTGAAGCTTTTGAAGTTTTTTTTTCCCCCCTTAAGCCAAATGATTTTATAGAATGTATATAAAATCATGCATTTCTCCCTAGTGGGTGGGGAAGGTGTCTTTGTTTTATCTGCATTTAGAAAACTGCATGAACTCCTGTATTTTATAACCTTCGGTTTCTGCAGGAGTATGCTGAATTTCAGTATCGTAGGAGGCACAGACAACAGCGCCGTCGAGGAGATGTGCACAGTCTGCTCAGTAATCCTCCAGACCATGAGGAGCCAGGTGAAAGCACTTCAGGTAAGCTAAGGTCAAGGGTGGGTTCATCTTCTAGTTCTCCTGAATCTTTAAAACTGGCCCATGTCACTGTTTGTGTGATTATAAATGTGTAGCTGCTTTCACTATTACAAGATACAGAAAACCAACAGGTGAAGAGCACATGCGCTGTAATCAGGCAAACCCAGGTGTAGGTGCTGTCTCAGCTGCGAATTAGCTATGTTACTACAGTTAAGTCACTTCACCTGCCTAAACTTCCCATTTCTTCATTCAACAGAACCCATAATAATGCCTGCTGGGCACTCACTGGGAGCAGTAAATCACAAAATCTGTGCAAAGCAGTGATGCACCTCAGGACTAGTAAACTGTCACTGTTGATCCTGTCTTTGTTCATGGAATATTTTTCTCCTAGCCTTTGTTCTTCTAGAAGCATTCTTGAAAAGAGATTTCTGTTAAATTATTTGACTTTTCAGTGTTACATATTAACTGCAAATCTTCAAATTCTAATGTCAAGATCAATGGGATTAAGGATTTGCTCTTCATGTTATTTAACTTTCCAGATTACCTAATTTTAAGAAATCTAAGGGCCAGAGATTTAGCTGAGTGGTGCAGTGCCAGCCTGGCAAGAGTGAGATCCTGAATTCGATTCCCATTACCAAAATAAAAAAACAAAAAGAAATATAAAAATGAAAACACTTCTTTTATCATTAAGAAAAATAACAAATAAGTAGTAGCACTTTGAGTCATGAAGAAAACCCTATAGAGTACAAACATAAATGTAAAATGAGTCATGTATATGAAGTGATAGTACTAGATACATATTATTGCTTATAGTGAGACAAGTATGGCTGAGAAATTCCTGAGAGGTACAGATTCACTGGCAGTGAAAGAGAAATTGCCAATTTAAATAACAAACTGGGCCGAGCATGATGGCACATGAGTGTAATTCCAGCATTCCGGAGGCTGAGGCAGGTTCAAAGAGAGCCTGACCTACACAGCAGGACTCTGTAGACAGATAGCTAGCTAGACAGAACAAATCTTACTTGTCACAAAATCGTCTGTGGTACCAATTGTTTTTAAGCAGATATTCCAGAGGGTGGCAGTGGCCGCAGGCCTGGCACGTCCGTGGTAAGCTCTGCATCGACGAGTGTGCTGCACAGCTCTTCCCTGCGTGACTATACCCCTGCCAGCCGCTCTGAGAACCAGGACTCCCTTCAGGTAGCTCTGCTGAGCAACCCATTTGCCCATGCCTTTGTTCTTCCTTTGTTTAGCACAATTTCCTGTTTTTTGCTTTTATTGCTTTCCTTTTCCTTCCTTCCATTCTCAAATCTTTATTTCAAAAATGTGCTACAGGGCCAGGGATTTAGCTCAGTGGCATAAGCGCCTGCCTGGCAATCATGAGGTCATGAGTTCGATCCCCAGTACCAAGAAAAAAAAAATTGTGCTACAGGAGAAGCTTATTGTATTTCAGATTTCGCTTAGGGTTTTTTTTTTTTTTTCTCCACTTCATATGGGCCAAGAGAAAATTATAGTAAGATTTGAATAAATAAAATTACTCATTTGTATAAATAAAAGTAGTATCTATTTGGTAAAGGAAAAGTGGTAAATTGGTTTGGGTTAAGTTACTTTTCCTTTCATCACATTCTAAAGTGGTTTTACTTTCTGTTGTCTCAGGCTCTAAGTTCCTTAGATGAAGATGATCCCAATATACTTCTTGCAATACAGTTGTCACTGCAAGAATCTGGGCTGGACATCGATGAAGGATCGAGAGACTTCCTCAGTCATGAAGCATCCCTAGGAGCTATAGGCACTTCTTTACCTTCTAGGCTGGACTCCATCCCCAGGAACACTGACAACCCTCGAGCTGCATTGAGCAGCTCTGAGCTTTTGGAACTTGGTGACAGCCTCATGAGACTAGGAGCAGAAAGTGACCCATTTTCAACTGACACCTTGAGTTCACATCCTGTGAGTGAGGCAAGAAATGATTTCTGTCCCTCATCTAATGACCCAGCCTCAACTAGCCAGGACCCCGTTATCAATGACAATCTTCTTGGCAATATCATGGCTTGGTTTCATGACATGAACCCTCAGAGCATTGCCCTGATTCCCCCAGCAACTACAGAAATTAGTGTGGATTCTCACCTGCCCTGTGTTAAAGATGGGTCAGAAGGGATAAGGGAGGTAGAGCTTGAGCTGCCAGAAGGTTTGGTATTTGAAGATGCTGCTGTCAGTGAAGGCAGAGGAGCACAGAAAGAAGGAAATGCTTTGGAAGAAAATATTCTAGCTGGAGAGACATCATCTCAAGCTGGTGACAATGGTCATGAAACAGCCAACAAAGAGAATGGTGCTGACGTTTCAAGTCAAGCTCCTGAAACCTCTAGTGACTGGCTTGAACAAGTACATTTAGTATGAACCACGGGCATCTGGCTCCAAATGCTGTGCAGATCCACATGGTATGAAAGCCGGAAGAAGCTTTGTAGAGACCTTGATCCAAGTAATTCCCATGTGATCATAACCACTGATGTTAGGATTGAATACAGAGGTGTTCCCTTGAATGGTAGCTTCATTTTTGAACCTTACAGGGAATTTCTTTTGTATTTAATTGGATAGCTTTTTCCCTGTCTGCTAAAAATAAGAGCAGGAAAGCAAGAGAAACACAAAGGGAGTAAGTAGGTTGTGTTCTGCATTCTAAGAAAATGCAGCACACTGTTTAGCCTAGAGTTGGCAATATTTAAATTGAACATTTAAATCCAAGGGGTTATTCCCTACTCTTTGGGTGGCTTTCAAAAAAAAAAAGAAAGAAAGGAATAGTTTTCTTCATTGTGGAAATTTCTTTGGACAGATCTGCAAACATGTATGTCCTCAGTCGCTTTATGCTCTGCCATAACTTTCCTCCTCCCCTTTTGTCTGAGCAGTATAAATTGAGGTGTCCAGGGCTTCTCCTTAGTGCTGCATCTACCATAGTGTAATTAGTTTTAATTTTCACATGATTAATCAAAGATTTCTTCCCATGTCAATTTACAGTTCAGTTGTGCCAAACTCTAACTTGTGCGCTGACTAACAAGGCATTAGGGGCGCAGTGTCCTAGAGTGCTCCAGGGCAGTGTCAGCGTGCTTGGGAGTCAAAGGTGCCATCCATAGCAGTGATATTCCAGAATTTAATAGGCTTTTGTTGCCATGGAGACTGCATTGAAATAAATGTAGCCTGTAGCTTAAGTTAACTAAACCTAATGCTGCTGTTAAAAACAGTTTATTTTACTATTAAAATACAGTTGATTAGCAACAGCGGTGCTGTATTTTAAGAGACACTTTAATGGAAGTGCAATCATAGTCCTTTGTTTTCACAACTTTACAGTGCATTCTAATTACTAATGGGTGCAATTACTTTTAATGGTGTTTTATAAAATAGAAAAAAGTGGAGTTTTCATGAGTTATAGTAAATCCCACAATTAAAAACTTCAATAAAAACATCCTGCGCAACATGTTACTGTGCCTTTGCCTACCCTAAATGGATAGTTGCCAGTTAATAAGTCAGTAATTCAAATTTCAATGTCTCTTCTGAAGTAACTATGCTATGAATTGCAGAGACCTCCATAAAACCACCCATGGCCTTGCCTTTACAGTAAATTTAACAACTAAATGTTCAATCAGTTTGTTTGCCTATATAGCAGATGCTGACATATGTTTGTTCTCTTGCACAATACTCATTTGCTGTGTGATTACTGTTTAGTATTGAAAAAAGCCAACCTCCTCCTAGTTATCAGTGTCTTATTGTGAAGAAAATACTGGTCTTAGCTGTAATTAAGATACAGTGGTACAGTGTGTAATTAAAACTAGAGTAAACTGTTGGAATGGTTGTTTACTTACATATTATCAAAACTAGCATAACATAAACAAAATAGATACGCGCAACACTCCATTTAATATTTTGCCAGATTATTACCAGAAATCTACAGAAACCAAAATTTCAGTACTGCATTTATGCAAGCAAGTCCTAGGCCAGGTAAAAGGTTGTATTAATATTGATATCCATGTGATTTGTGATTATAGTTTTTGATTATTTTTTTTCCAAACCCTACTTTTAAAATGTTCTTGAATTAATATGGCCAGGACATTAAAGTATTTAATATTCCCCAGATTAGTTCTCCTAAGATAAACTGTGTGGGAATTGTTCCTATGCCATGAATATCAAAAGTCCACATTAGTTTTTAATTTCTCTAATTATCAGATACATTGATATGAATCCCTATTAAAGTTAGTGGGGGAAATATTAACTTTTTCTACAGTGTATTACTGTATAGTAAACCGAAATAGTCCATAAAAGATTGTTTACAAATTTATTTTGGACTAAAGATGTTAACACTATGAAGGTTTTAGACCACCGTGTCATTTTTCCAGTAGAAAGGCGCTGTGTCCCGTTGAGGTGTTCTGCATGATGCAGCCAGGTGGAAAGCAGAGCTCAGTGTGAAGACTGCGTTTGTGGCAGGTTCTGGTTCCGGTTCCCTCACACCGTAAGCGGTCTCCTTTGTTCTGTGCTGGTCTCTCCTGAGCATGAAAACTGATCATTATCCAGTTTGTATTTCCTTGGTACATATTTTAAAAACAACACAGTCGTCGACTTTACAATTCAGTAATAAAGTTTGGCAAAGCCTATTTTGTAAACAAGTTAATTTTATAATGTAAAAAAGAAAAAGTTAATCTAACCTTGACTTGTTATTTGCACTTTCATAGTCTATACTTGATACATTCCCACTTTATATACAGTAGGAGTCTACAAACGTGTAGATGTTTGGCCAAATGAATGCTGTTAATAATATGTAAAGTTCTTTGATTAAACATTTATTACTGAAACTACTTCCATTTTGTCTCATTACATTATAGACTTTGTTTCAAGCAAGTCAGGAAGCTAAATTTTCTCCAGATTAAATCCCCTCCAATGTGTTGGGATTTTGATTCTAACATATAATTAATCATTGCCTAGTATTTTTTATAGTAGCCCTCTTACTACACATTTTCTACCCCAAAGATAAATCTGGTAACCCTGCGGGACAGTGCGTTAAAAGTCTGTTTCAGTGTTCATTTTATTTTATCACTGCAGTCATGTTACAGTTTTTTCCTTGAAATCTCTAATAGAAGCACACAAAAAATAGAAAACTTTCATAGATATATTATGAAATTGCTTAGGAAAGAAAAACCTCATGATATATGACTAAAAAGTCCTGCTTTCTCCACCACTTTGTTCTTTCGCTTATGAGTTACCAAAACAACCCCTGGCATCTGGGTTTCAGTGAACATAAGGTAAATTCTAGGCCACAGATGGATCTGCCTATAACAATTGCTTAAAGTCATGTTTTATTTATGTCTTTCATTTTGTAGATCTGAAATGTAAGTGTGCAAAGGTGTTCCTTAAATGCTGTTTGCAGGAGCCACTGATTTCATTTTTATTCTCATTTCTGGTCCTGGCTATCTATCTAAACTTAATCTGTTTTAAATTACAATATGAGACTAGTTTGGTCTTTTGTTTTGATTTTTTCTGTTTGAGACAGTGTTTCCCTATGCATTCAGGCTGGCCTTAAACTTACTTTGTAGCCTAAACTGACCTTAACTCAGTGATTTTCTGGCCACACCTGACTTAAAGTTTAGTCTGTTTTTAAAATAGTGTGTCTCAAAGGAGATAAAACCTTGGAATTTAAATATTAAATCATAAATTTTAGGTGTGTGTTAAGACTGAGTAAGTCCCTTAGAAAAAAATTGTCATGTGCTTGGTTCTTGGACTGAGTAGTAGTTTCATCTTAGCACTATGTCAAAGGTGTGAGCACTGGATCTTCTCTGTAGGTCCACTGTACTGTATCCTTGGTAGAACATATAACTTTCTCATCAAAATGGTAGTTATCTTTCTAGAAACTGTTTTTTGTGACAGCCTTTATTTTAGGAACTTATGGAGGTCCCTTTTTCCAACCTAGTCATGGTACATGAAGTTTGTAATCCCATGGAAAAGTTACTGGAATTTTAGTGAGTTAATTCTAACCTACCACTTTTAGTGTAACCCATGGCAAGAATAAAGACACCAATAAATATTTATATGTATGGGGAGGTTAAGGGGTCTTGAGTCTTGCCCAGATCAGGGTTCAAAGGAACAAAGGTCTCGCCTGGAGCCTACCCCAGATTTTATTAATTCATGAAGAAGAGAGTGGCTAGAGGATGAGTGACTGAGAGAATTACAGTACTGTAATTCTAGCTAGCTAGGAGGCCAGAAAGACCAATCTGCGTAACACAACTGAGGTAGCATTTAATGTTTAGAAGGCTGGTGCTTTAGTTTTTGATGTGCAAACTTCTCTGCCCTAGAAAGTCATAGCCTCTTACCTTGAGGCTCAAACCCATCAATGGCCCTGGATTATTGGATCTGCCATCCCACCAGGCTCAACCATGTTTAAGGAGACACTGGAGTGGGGAAGCAGCAACTGTCACCTTGTTTCAAAGATTACATGTTAGTAATCAGCCAGCCCTATTTACATTGCATCTGTTACACCTGCCACACGTATCTCACACACATTCTCAATCCCTCGGGCTGTTACTGTCATGGAAATTGGTTTCAGACATGGTCCCTGGTGGGAAAAGGATGCTAAAGAGACCTTGTGAGTGCAGTCCTTTGAGTAATTCCATATAATATGGCTTCCATATCTGAGTGCATAGTGGAATTGATATATTATGCACACTTAACCTGTCTCATTTTCAGTGGGATTTCCCATTTCAGGACAGGCCATATGGAGAAAGGTAATATTGGGCCAGGTAAGTTGCTTCTCAACTGGTCTTTTTGTCCTCTCCCTGTCAAAAATAATATAGAAATCAGGAGTAGGAGAGGAAATCACTGCTTATGGAGACATAATGGCAGAGCCAGAGCTTTCAGTCCTTGGCTTGGACAACTGCATCCCTTGCCTGCCATAGCTATTATATACAATCACTTTATGAAAAGCAGCTTAATAGTAATTAAGCTCCTGAAACTGAATGCCTTACCCTTACAAGTCTTACAACTTGCTGGCCTGACATCTTGACTCTGAGGGAGTCTACTCAAATTATAAAATTAAATAAATTGGAAAGAGTCTAATAGGCCTTGCTTGTCATGTAGAAATGACATAATTGAGAATCCAGGTAGCCTGGCCTTGCCAGTATCTCAATCTTACCTGATAAAATTATAACTACTCCATTGGGGGAAACTGTGTTCCCAAAGCCACTGCTTGAAACAAACTAATCTGGTATGAATCCCAAGCCACAGAATGACTCAGCTTGGTTGAGTTGCTGCAATTTCTACCAAGTCCCAGTGAGATTTTTTTTTCATAGCTATAGATAATTCTGAAATATGAGAAAACAACAGGAGTAGCTAAAACAATTTTAAAAAATAAAACCAAAGTTAGTATAGCAGGATACAAAGTTAACACTCAAAAATCAATAGTATTCCAGTATACAAATAACAAACTCAGAAATTAGGGAAACAATACCTTTCACAATAGCATCAAGAAAAATAAAATACTTAATCTAATAAAGGCGATGGAAGAACTTTACATTCAAAACTATACTACTTTGAAAAAGGAAATCAAAGAGTGTATCAGAAAATGAAAGTCATCTCTTGTTCTGGGTATAGTGAAAATGGCCATACTTCCAAAACTGTTACACAAATGTAATCCAAATCAAAACATCATTAACATACCTCACAAAATTAGAGGAAACGGTGCTAAAATTGGTATGGAACCAAGAGACCTAGAACAGCAAAAGCAATTCTGGGCATCAAGGGCAAGACAGGGGACATCACCATCAACTTAAAGTTACACAGCAAAGGTACCGTGATAAAACAACATGGTACTAGCAAAGAAACAGACCCAAGGGTCAGTGGGACAAAATAAAGGATACAAAAACAACTGCAAGCACACTTAGCTTTGCCAAACATGTTCACTGCAAGATAACCTCTTTAATAAATGGTGCTGGAAAAACTGGCTTTCCACATGCTGAGGACTAAACCTAAACCCATATCTCTCACCATACACTAAACTAAAATCGAAATGGATCAAAGATATAAAAACAATCAGCTGGAAGATAAAAGTCTCAAAGTAAAGTGTAGACAAAGATGAATGCATAAAACCCCAATCACAAAGGAAAGAAAATATTATAAAGAATAACTAGAATAATCAAATTAAAAGCCTGCACAATGAAAGAAACCATGAAGAGTGAAGAGACAACCATGAAATGGGAAAGTAAATTTTGCCAACTGTTCCTCAAAGGACTAACATCTAGGATATATTAAAACATTTTTAAAGCATCAGACTCCATAAATTTTAAAAATCAATCCAAAACTCAGCATCTGAATTGAACAGTTACTTCACAAATGAAGACATAAAAACAGCAAATAAATATATGAAAAACTGGTCATTCCTGTCATTTGAGAAATGCAAATTAAATCCACTGAGATTCCATCTCATTCCAGAAAGTATGACTATCAGAAATCAACCAATAACAAATGCTGGCAAGGCTGTGGAGAAAAACACTTCCTCATTGTTGATGAGAGTGTAAGTTGGTACAACCATTATGTAAATCAGTAGGGAGATTGCTCAAAAAACTAAAACTAGAGGTTTCATTTGACCCAGTTGTGCCCCTTCTACATGTCTGCCTAAAAGAGTTAAAAGCATCATACTAGAGTTACATGTATACATTTCCATGTTTATAATAGCACAATTTACTTTTTCACTTCCCAAAAATTATTAGTATATATTCATCATATTGTCATTCATCATAGGGAATTTGTACCTGTACATAGTATATATACATAATATTTAGACTCATACATAATAATTCCTTTTTTCCTAGTCTTCTTCCCTCCCTCCAATCCTTCTTGCCCTCTAATTTACAAAAACTTTATTCCCATTTTTTCCTTCCATTCGCTTATAGCACCACAATTTATAATAGCTAAATCTTGGAAACAGTCTGTATGTCCATCAACAGATGAATGGATAAGAAAAATATATTTTTATCAGTAGAGTACTACTCATCCATAGAGATGAACAAGTCATTTTTAGGTAACAAGATGCACCTCATGACCATAACTAAATTGAGTCAGACACACAAGTTTAAATATCACATTGTCTTGTGTGAAAAATCCAAAGGGTACATATGGAGAGAAACGGAAAATATGAAGAACATATTCAAGTGGGAAGAAGAACACAGGAGGGAAGGGGAAGGAAAAGGGAATTTAATAAAAGAATGGATTTTGAAGATGACGCATTATAGTAGCCATTGTTAGTTTTCTGTTGTGTTGTTTTGAAATTCTGTATCACACTGTTTTGTTTTGATTGGCTTTATTCCGTTTTATTTTGCTTGGTTGTAAAAAAAAAAAAATGGAAACAGCTGAGCTTCGTGGTGCATGGCTGTAATTCCAGCACTTGGAAGGCTGAGACAGGAGGCTTGCTGAGAGTTCAAGGCCAGTCTGGGGACAAAGTGAGATCAAGGCTATCCTGAACTGCATAGTGAAACCCTGTTTCAAAAAAAGACAAAAAGTCATAATAATGATAGAAACAAAGCTTTTGGAGAAAGGGAGGAAAGGAAAGGTTGAAGGGAGGGAAATGGGAAAAAGAAGAATTAAGACATAATATACATGATGAATGTGATCATTCCATATGGCCAAAAATTTTAAATAATTTTGAAACAGAAAACCAAAGTAGAAGTAATCATTCTGTGCAATATCGAGACTACACTAATCAAGACCATCCGATACTGGTGGGAGTTGGGAGGTAAACTCATCAATGGAATAAAATAGAGAACAAAAATAGTCCTACCTAAATACTCTTGACATTCTGATGAAGATACAAAAGGAGAAAGCACAGTCTTCAACAAATGCTGGAACAGGCAAAAATATGAACTTTGCTTAAACCTCATACTTTAAATTATTGTAGGAAAACCAATAATCAAAATGAGTGTAAGGCTCTTTGCATCAAGGAATCTAGAAGGCAACTTTGTTGATTTTATGCCAGCAGGTTGGGGACTATTATAGTCCAAATCACCAGCAAGGAGCCAGAGTTGAGTCAGTTAAAATACAGTGTGCAAATAGGAAGTACAAGGCAGATGGCAGAATATTACATGATTGCTTATGTGAATGAAGTCATATATTGCCAGGCACGTTAACTCTAAATAGATTTACTTAAAAGGAATTGTTTACCATAATATCTTGAGGACGAGTGGAGGACCTTTAAGCAGAGCAAGCAATGTTAAAAGTGTTCTTGACTGGGTCACCTTATCCCAACCAAAGTCCTTGAATCAAGCTGGAATAGTCAAATGGCCCAGAAGAAAAGCAGCTGGACCCAGACAGTCAAGGCTGTATAAATTTAGTAGGGTGTTTATGTGACAGGAGCATAGGTAGAGACTACTATTTGATTTTTAACTTGCTATAACATGTCTATAATCTTACTATTCTATGACTGTGCCTTTATTATTTATACAGTTGTGTCCTTGCATATGTATAATGGTGCCCTTACAAAATAATACCTAAAATGGATTTAAATGTAAAGTATAAGACTTAAAAAAAAAAACTAGAATCTAATGTAGCAAAGAATTTTTAGGCTTAATCCCAACAGCATAATCCTTAAAAGAATAAATCAGTAAATTGATCATTAAAATGTAAAATATTTACTCTATGAAAGACCCAGTGAAGAAAATGAAAAGGGAAGCTACGCAAATTATAAATTTGATAACTAATTTAAGATATAAGATGACAAAACAATTCCCTACATGATGAACAACAGACATAAAGGGCTATTTCACCAGAGAAGGTAAATGACTAACACACGAAAGGATACTCAGCATCACTATAGGCCTAGAAAATGCAGATTTAAAACACAGCAAGACACAACATTAATCTGTCAGAATGACAAATATTAGTGTCAGCACCAAGCGCTGGCAAGGATACGAAGAAACTGAATTCCTCACAAACTGCTGATGGAAATACAACATAGCACAGCCACCTTGGAAAATGACAGTTTCTTTCTTTCTTTTTTTAATTACTGCATGTTTGCAGTACATAGTGCTTACTTCCTTGTGTGAAATCAGTACATGTACATAACGTATCGTGTGTGTGTGTGTTGTGTGTGTGTGTGTGTGTGTGTGAACTGAACAAAATCTCGGCCGGTTTTATTTTGCATTCGACCTCTAGTAGTATTTTAAGATATCATTCCACCTTCTATACAAGTAACACAGGTAAGGAGGAACAGTGTAAACCATACTGAAGCTGCGGGGCACCTGTGTCATGTCTTTATTTATCTCATCCTGTTCTTCACTTGAACAGAGCTGGTCTCTTCCTTATAAGAGAAGCTCCAGGTATTCAGCAACAAGATCCAATTTCTCCAAACTTTATTCCTCAGGTCTATTTTCCTTGACTATTTTCTTTTTTTTTTTTAAAGAGGAAAAAAAAAAACAAGGAAAATAAAACATAATACAATCAATCAAAATAAACCAGAATAAGTGATACAGGACTTCCAAACCTTTTGAAATCAATAATAGTTATTACAATGCCTTTGTTGTCTTCAAAATAGCTGCAGATACTACCTTCAGACATATTAAAAATAGAACAGAACAGGATAGAATAGAAACAATAAAAACAAAACAATGAATGCAATAAAGAACCTCGAAACAAGCCAGTAGTAAATACATAATGGCTTCCATGTCTTGCTATCTGTCAAATAGCTACTCATGCCATCAGAATTAACATAGACAAAACAAAAGAGAATAAACCCCAACCCAAAAGAAAAAACAATGAAAATGATATGGTTTTGGGGGTGGGAGAGATCACCTCCCTGAAGGTCGTGGTTCTCTCCCTTCACAGTCCGCAGATGGCACAGACTCAGAGAGAGGCTTGGGTCCTGCTCTCCGCAATCCGGCAGCAGCCCACGCCTACATAGCCTATCTTAGTTCCTTTCTTCATGCCCTTTCTTTGTTTCCCTGTCCTCTCCCTTCATCTCTGAATCTGCTTGCCACTGAGAATGATCTATCTCCCTAACTCCTGTTACCTTTCATTTTGCTCTTTATTTACAATTTGAATTTCTCATATAAGTCTTGTAATACTTAAGCTTGTGTCTCTGATTTCTAAGTTACTTAACTTTGTGGTCTCAGGGTGTATCCATTTCCCTATAAATGACTCATGTACCCTTCTTTGCAGCAGAGTAGTATTTCATTGTGTGCAAATACAGTACCACATTTTCTTTACCCATGCATCTGTCAGAGCAGCTTGGGCTTCATAGTGAGTTCAAGGACAACTTGAAGTACATAGCAAGAGCCTGTCTCAAAACAAAACAAAACAAAACAAACAGCTCACACAAAAGAAGAAGTGGAAAAATAGAAGAAGCAAAGAAGGAGAAAAGAAAGAAAGAAAGAAAAAGAAAGAAAGAAAGAAAGAAAGAAAGAAAGAAAGAAAGAAAGAAAGAAAGAAAAGGAAAGAAAGAAAGAAGAAAGAAACAAAGAAAGAAAGAAAGAAAGAAGAAAGAAAGGAAGGAAGAAAAAAAGAAATTCTCTGATTTTGAATGTGTG
The DNA here is from genome assembly GCA_004027455.1 of Hydrochoerus hydrochaeris. Lineage (NCBI taxonomy): Eukaryota > Metazoa > Chordata > Mammalia > Rodentia > Hydrochaeridae > Hydrochoerus > Hydrochoerus hydrochaeris. Next base: position 32,527 of record PVLA01006789.1, read on the forward strand.
ATTTCCTCCCAGGATCTACAATTTTGGGGCAATGCCCAAGTCATATCCCTTCTCACACTGTATCTACCAGGCAGGCAAACACCAGATCTGTGCTTTATGCAGGCTCAGCAGATAGCAGGATTAGGGCAAGGGTGCCAGTGCTGCAACTTTCAAATCCAAATCAGGCTGAACCTGGCCTCTGGCTGTGAGGGCAGGACCCATTTAGCAGGTTTCTTTCCAGCCTGACCAAAGCTATCTCCTGTGACTGTCTCTCACCCAGTCACTGTGGGCCCATAACACTGGGAAGCTTGAAGTGAAGCCATCACATGGGTGCTCTGAGTCCTGGGTTCAATCACCCCTTCCTCAGAATGGTATCTGACCAGGCACTCTTTCCAAGGATATGGTGCATGCGTGGACTGGAGTCACTTACCAGCTGCCACCCGTCAAAGGACTCATGTGGGTGCAGAATCCCACATGCTCTTCCTTAGGCTCACAGCGTCTACTGACTCGTTCTACCACTGTTTCTCCCTGAAGCCTTCTAAAGTTCCCAGCTTTCATTTTGTCTCTACAGATTTGGTTTCCTTTTCCTGAGAGCCATGAGCCTGGAGCCAGGGAGAAAGTACAGGCTGTGTCTTCCCTTCCCCATGCTGTGTTTTATCTCTTCAGTTTTTCTGGAGCTTTTAATTTTCCTGTCAAGAGTCTTCCAGTCTCCCAGGGGTCTATTCCTTCTGCCCAAATCGTTATTTTCCAGTGTCTGGATTCTAACTCTCAGAGAGGCTGAGTTGTTGTTTCTTATCACTCTGCCATTTTTCAGAAATTTCTTCCATTGGGAACAAATCTACCCACTAGCTAGACTGACGCTGATAGATGTATCTTGCTCAGAGCCTGAACTAATGCACAAATCAAAGATTGTCATAGAAGTGTCAAAACTTCCTTTAATCAATTCACTACCCCTGTTTGGTGGCATATACTGTAGCCTCCCACTTTTCCATGTGGGTAGGAAAGCTGCTGAGACAGCAAAATCCCTGATGCTGTGCTGGTACAGCAAAAGCTCAAGAAAGCAAGTGGCCTATTACATGCAGAAAAGTGTCTTAAGAATAAGCAGTACCTCAAGCTTTCCAGCAGCATTTGCTTCCTTGCATGGGTTAGTTTGCTGTGATGTTGGTACCGAAGCCTTTGACAGCTATATACACAGGAATGCCGGCTTGAATATCCAGGCCTATGTGCTTCAGAGGGCCTCAAAGAGTTTTTTCTGATGGCTTTAAGGGCTTTACACCTTCTACTCAACTCATGATTCAGAATTGGATCCCATATTCCGGGACTTTTCTAGTCATAATAACACAATACAAACCCAATATGAAACTCTGCTAAATAGAGTTCCCTTTCGAGAGTTACCGTACAGGGTGAATCTGAAACAACAGGTAACCCCAAAATCAGGTATCTAGTGCTGTGTGTACTCACTGTCAAATGTCTTGAGACCTGTGAATTCAGTTAAATCACAGCCTCATTTCCTTTAATACTTCAAAGGAGAAAGGTATCACCGTACTCCTCTCAGGATGCCGTTCTTGTGTGAACCCAGGGCGGCTGGGTTGGTCCTCCAGTATTCTCTAAGCCTGAAGCTCCCAGATGAGCTCACAGAACCCCTTCCTCCCTGCTTCTCCTGTTCAGTATCTTCGTGTGCCCCCTCAAGAGAGGCAGCCCCAGGTGACTGCTAGTCATTCCCTTAACCTGTCTCATAGCATCCCCTCCTATCCCACCCTGCTTTGATTTTTTTCTCCTCTGGTTTTCAGCACCTTCATTACCTTCTGCCTTCACATATGCCCACATTTTCCCCTCTGCTGGAAAAGCAAGAAGCAAACATACAACCTTCACCTTCTCTGATGCTCTTCTTCTTCCTGGAGGCAAACCTGCCTGATATCTCCTGGGCTCTGTCCCCTCTTACACAGCAGCTGCTCTGCCCTGGAGCCTGCACTTGCCAAATTTGCCATTGTTCTTATTGTGCCTTCTGATGCTTTTTAAAAACTCTTAGGTACTTTAAAGGACCCAGAACATCGTAGCTAAATGAACTGTGGCTCCAGTGCACAACACCCTCTTGAACATCGTGGCTGGTCTCGTGGTGATTTGATGCTCTCACCATTCTCATAGTTTGATGACCGACACCCTTTTTTCTTCTGTCTGTCTCTCAAGTATGGATGTTTACAGAGTTCATTCTTTGGGGTCTTTTTCTTTCTCCTTCATTCCTGGCAACTGCATCTGTTTTCATAGCCTCAGTTCCGACCAAGTGGATGGTCCCCAATTCTGTGTCTCTACTGTGAATGTCAGCTTCCAAATTTCAGCCAATTTAACATTTCCTGTGTCTCTACATATTGGAAAAAATTGAAACCTACATTTATCATCTCACCTCACAACTCCCCACACCATTTTCCCCTTTCCTCAAATTGCCTTATTTCAGTGACAGTCGCCCGTAGTAAAACCTGGAACATGCCTAATTTCTACAGATCCTCCTATCAGATATCAATTATTTTTGTGTTATCTTGATCATATATGATTAATTAGCTCATTCTACCCCACTTAGCACTTAGTTTTGTTCTTTAGCAACTTCAGCCTGGGTTATTGTGTTATCTCATCTACTAGTCTTCCTCTCCCTAATGTCTCTTCTGCCTTAACCCACTAGGCTAGACCAACTCTCCTAAAGGCTGCCTTCACTATGATACTGCAATTAAAATCTTACGCCTACCAGATAAAGGCTAAAGTCCTGAGCCTTTTAGATGATTTGAAATCCTTTATCTGATGTGACCATCTCTCTACACGAACTTTTCTGTCTAGTTCCCCCCTCGGATGACCTGAGGCCCAACATGAGTGGGCCCGTTGGTGCCTTCATTCATACTACTGCCATTACATACTCTTCCTGTGGGAGAAAGTGCCAAAGACTGGCTAGCCTGGAACTTGGAATCAGAAATAAGTAAAGCAGGGAGGCAGACATGGGTTCTCTGGGATAGATTTGAACATGTGAGCTTTTACATGTGAGTACAATTTTGTATATCAAGTATCTTATCCCAGGAAACTGTGAAACTCCAGGAGGGATATATTGACCTGTACAATTTATGATCTTCAAGAAAACCATCAAACTAGCATTATAAGATTTTATACACATATAAATCAATTCAAAATGTTATGAGACTTCTTGTCTAATATATAGAAAGCATCAGTTTTGCACATCAAAGGTTCTAGAGACTGATTGTACAATAATGTACATATATTTAACAAAACTGAACTGTACACTTAAAGTAGTTATGATGGTATGTTTTATATATGTTTTACAACAATTAAAATTAAAATTAAAATATAGGACTTCATTTGTCCCAGACAATCAGAGAAGGCAGTCCCTGAGTCAAGCCCACAAGTACAACTATGATGGGGCAAGCAGCTAATTCTCTGTCCTGAGCTTTTTGTGTAGACTAACTTTATTAATCCTCCCTCAACCCTACATGGTAGTAGTATTAGCATTTGCTCCAGCTGGACTGCAATACAGGAGAAAGGCAGAATCCATTGCTTTAAGTTATTCTTTAAAAATCAGATTCCGGAATATTCCCATAGACTGTCCAAGGGGGTGGGGGAAGGAAGTAAAATTAAGTTTCTGTAATTATTTTTATTCAAGTAGAGAGACATTTAGAGATTTATATAGTACATGGAAAACTTCAACAAAGCAATGGGCATCTTACAAATATTTGTAAATATGTAATTATGGTAGTCATCTTTTGAATTTATAAAATTAAAAATATTCCCAGCAAGTTTTGGTACGTGACAATGGAATCAAAAGCAAAAACAACAGCACCCATCAACTACTGAATGCTTAGTTTCTTTTGAAAAGAAAGAAAAAGTGCTCTTACATTTTTTTCTAAAAAGGGGGTGGCTATGAATTTCAGGTCTGAGCCAGGTAACAACAGTTCACAAGGGCCTTTTCTTCTGTTTTCAGCGTAAACCAGCATTGAACATACAACTACCGTCCCAGTTCAATCAGTTGCAGAATAAAAAGGAAAAGGTTGATGATGTCCAGGTAGATTTCCAGGGCAGCAAAAACATACTCTTCAGGATCTATTTCAGAATGGTGGCCTCCTACTATGAGCTGCATGTCCATCACCAGGTACTTGAAGAAAAATAATTATCAAGTAAGTGCCCCAAAAGATCTGGAAAGAATTATTTTAGCATCAAGAAAAGTGTGGAAAGTAGTCTCTGGCTGAATATATATTACTCTTGTAACTTCAACTTCATGAAGTCCTCAAGTTCGTACTCTTTAAAAGTAAACTCCTCATCCTCCTAAGCCTGTGGGACCAAGTCTGAACATACCATTCCTTTCCAAATTCAAAACATCTTCATGTCTTTAGCCAATGACGTGGGCCAGAAAGCCAAAGTATAAAATGCCTGTTTGTAATTTTGGTCCATGTTCTTGTTAAACAACAGGTCAAAATAAATATGGTTTTGGCCACTTGGACTCACATAGATTCATAATTTTGAATTATTTGATAGAAAACATGGCCAATTTGGGATAACTTTGTTATGATTTCTATATATCCAAAATAGAATGAGGAGAAGGGCCTCTTCTGTGATTCAATAACCCCCAAAAGAAACAGCTTCGGTGGCTCAGCTGAAGTAGGTAAAACTGTACGGCTCTAAAACATCAAGATTAAAAAAGAGAGGCCTCTCTCATCCTTACATCCATTACAAAATGAGCAGATCTAGGCAGCTTGAGAGAGGAAAACCACCAACACAGTTGCCTGAATCGGAAGCTAGAGGACTCAAGTGCTGTGAGGCCGAGTCCTTCAGACAAACCAATGCTGGCATCACAGAAGATACTAGAGGTTTGAAAGATTTTCTGAAATCCACTTTAGACTAATATCCACTACAGTCAAACATCCCAAGGGATTCAGGTGTTTGCTGTCTTGTACTCCTTGTCCCCTTGAGGGCTTATAAAAATGAGAGACATAGGAGGAAAGGAACAGGATGAAAGTTATTGAACATCCCCCTGGGCAGCCTCATCCCGGGGTCATGCCAAATGGTCTCTCGTATAACATGGGGATAACCCCTTTGGGGCAGACAAGATTAAACTGAACTTCAGAAAAGGAAAGGGCAGCAGTAGCAACAGAGAAGGACATCAAATGAGTCTGGAGATGCTAACGCAGGAGTCTCATTTGAACTGCTAAGTTCCTTTCCCACCCTTCTGACTAGGTCTCATTCCAGCACCTTTAGAAGGATCAACAGCCAGGATGAGCAGCCGTTCTGATTTTTGGGCCCTTGCACACTCCTTAGGTAAAGATTGATTCCACAAAAGGCTCCCGGGGAAGAGCATTCCACTTTGCTTTGACCTCCTATCACCCTAGAGTCCTAACTTGATGGCCTAGAGGGAGTTAGCAGTGGGGCTTCTCAGGAGAGGTTAACATGCATGAGAGCAAACAGGAAGTGAGTGAGAAAGAGAAGTAGTGTCCCTCATCAAGACAACCAATTCCAGCAACAACATAAAGGAATACAAGGTAGAAAAATATAGGTGGTTTTAATGCTTGATGGTAATATTGGGGGATTATCATACCACTCTATTTCTGGGTATGTTTGAAAATCTTCAAAATCATTTTCTTCTTTAAAAACCATAACGGGTAGGAGTGCAGCCCAGTGCTTGGTATACTCAAGGTCCTGGGTTCAGTCCCAAACACCAACAAATAAGTAAATAAATAAATACACAACAAGACAAACTGATAAATGTGTAAAATGGGATACTGTGGCCCTTAAACACACTGAGTTAGACCTAGGTCTGCAAATACATGGAGATCATAACTTTTAAAGAAAAAAGTCCAAGGCAGAATATTATATTAGCAGAGTACATTAGTGTTGGAGGATCTGGTACACAGGTGTAAAGAACTGCTGTGAAGAGTCCCCAAAATGCTAACGGTGGTTACTTCTGAGGAAGGGCAGTAAGAGGGAAATTTTTATCTTCATTTTATAATCTTCTAAGGCTGCTGAATTTAAGATGTACATTGTTTTTTAAATAAAATATTCCTTAAAATAATTGAAAGATGTGACACATGATGTGGGACTGAAAGGGAGGAAAGAGATTCCAAGGGAGCATCTGTAGTACCCTCTGCCACTTCCCTAAATTCTTTCCTGTTGTGGAAAAGTACAAGGGAGACACCAGCCCAAAGGAAAAATGGAAGTGCAGCCTGCCGTGGGAAGCTTTGTGGTTTATGAATCATCCTGTGTTCTCTTAAATATTCACTCTTTCAAGGAAAAGCAATGTTCCATAGGCTGGGAAGATCCTCCAGCTTTCTTCTTGGGGGTGATGGTTTCAAGAGGCAGCACACTGCTGGAGGGTTTCTAGTGACTTACTGACTGCAGGTGACTAACCCACCTTCCCAGGCAGGAAGGAGAAGCACACTTACCAGGGAGAACAGCAGGGTTCCAAGTGTAGCGTACAATAGGTGCAGCCACTGCAAAAGGGAAACAGTCGTAGAAGAAAATCTAGAGTAAGGAAAGGGCTTAAGCAACTCCCTGGGGACAGATAAGGACCCAACATTAAGAGAGTCAGACCTATGGGGAAATTAATCTTTTCTTCAACACTCAATTCTGATAGGCAACCAAAGGAAAGCTAGCATTTCCACACCAAATAGTATTCACAAAATGAGAGAACTGCTTATTGTCTCATGTGGTAGGACAAGGAGAATGTATTCGATACTGTGCATTTGCTGTCCCACCCAGATAGCCCTACTGGAGTATCCACTCTCCCTTGGGTCTTGAAGAGGCATCACTGGGAGTATGATGACCTCACTTGCCCTCACTTGGAAGGTGTGATGGGAAATAAACATCCACTCTGAAAACAGCCGAAACCTGGCTGATCAGAAACTGTGATGGTTTCAAAAATGGGCCAGACAGTCAAAAATAAATTTTCAGCATCAAGGAACCCAAACAGCAGAAGTTGTTGACATTTGCCAGTTTCAGAGTGCTTACTGCACACCGAGAGTTGGCCAGTCATGCCCAGAGAAGTCCAGCTCTTCTTCCCACCAGGGAGAGACTTCGGCTCTTTATCACACACTGCTCAGGCATTGCTGATCAGAACACAAGGTTAACCTAAATGCCCAAGGGTTTGGCTCACATGGAAAGAGGGTAAAGAAGAGTATACAACACCTGTGAAAAACATGGCACAAATTCTTCAGGAGGAGAAAGCTGCTGCTGAGAGGTTTGGATACTGGCACTCTACTAGCCAGGAAAAGGGTGTTGGAGAGGAAGTAAAATTAGGAATCAGTAACTAGAGGCTGGGGCTATGGGCTGGGCAGTGGGCCACACTGAGCTCAGTTCGGAAACAGTGGACACTCAGGCCAAGAGATTGATTCAAAATTGTCCAAGTCAACTATGACATAACTTTGGACAAAACTCCACCAAAGTCTCCTCTCCTTTAAACCTGTATATATTACAGATGTGTGAATATTTGTAAAAGGAAATTTAGACTTGGAATCGAGTCAACCTTTAGCAAGCAATACTTTTTTAACCACATACAAATGATACTATAAAGACCTAATAAATTTTTATAGTATTATTATCACTACCTCTGCTACCACCAGTAATAATAGAGAGGTATGACCTTTAAAAACACATATTTGTGATGTTTTTGTACTCAGCTCCAAAATATAGATGCTATCTTCCTCCCTGTAAGATATGTGATCATTCATAAAGCTTAGTCAACCTGGGCACGACCTTTGGTTAAATGCTGAAAGATAGTGTAACAAGCCCAATTGCTGTCAAAGAAATTCTTTGGTCTTGCATTTGGGCTCAATTGACCTTGGGTCACAGGGTGGGCCTCCGACAAAGTCTCCACACAGGGGCCACCCACAGACAGGAACCACAGGGCTAGGTCAAGACTTCTGTCCCCACACCTGCTCCGCATCACTCCACAGGCAATGCAATGTGGGTAAAGATCTTGGGTGCCACCCCTGCCATGCCACCTCTGCCCCTAAGCCTGGAAGAATGCTTTGAATCATTTAATTTCTCTGAGCCTCTTTCATTATCTATAAAGTAGATGAGATATGTACTTTTCAGGAATGTTGTGAGAGTTCTATGTGATGCTTATGTATAAAAAACACATAGGTCTATGACTGATATTTGATAAGAACTCAATGAATATACTTGAGAATAAAGTAAAAAACTGGAATTAGTAGCACATATCCATAATTCCGGGACTCAGAAAGTTGAGGCAGTAGGATCACCACAAGCTTGAGGCCAGCCTGGGCTGCACAGTGAGTTTAAGACTGACCTGAACTACCTAGCAAGACCTTGTCTCAAAAACAAAAAACCTAGGATTGGACAAGGAATCTTTTTTTTTTTTTGACAAGGAACATTTAAGCTACTACTGGAAAATGTCTATTCCTTCAAACAAGCAGCACCCACATAGAGGAGGAGCCAGGCCAATCCCCTAAAGAGCCCTTGGGGAAGGAGAGTGTAGTTTAGAGTTGGAGCTCAATCTTCATGCACTGGATCCCCCTGTGGATTGCAACTTCCAATGACACTACTCGCATGAAGCTCATAGGTCTTCAGTTACTAGGAGGGGAGTTAATGCCATGAGCCCCAGCTGCTGGGCTGTGCAACTCATTGCTGCTGGTGTTAGGCATTTGCCCATCATTGCCAGGACCTCCCTGGGGCCATGTCATGTCCCGAATGCTCCCTACCCGACCTTCCTTCACTTGGGGTTAGGTGTGCTGTCCTGGTCCAACAGCTCTCCTAAGCCCGCATCAGCTCACTGCCCCTTTTCTCTCGTGGGCCTGTCCTTCTTTTTTTTTTTTTTTTGGTACCGGGAATTGAACTCACAACCTTGTGCTTGCCAGGGAGGCACTTAAGCCACTGAGCTAAATCCCCAGCCCTTAAATTCTTTTTTTTGTTTTGTTTTTGTTGTTGTTGTTGTCCCTTCTTAAAATCCTTACAGGCTTAACCCTAGTTCCAAGTCCGCTTTTCACAGGGCCCAGACTAACACAGCCAGCACTTTACCCATACTGTGAGCCTTTCTCTGAGGGATCCACTTACGTATGATCGTACGAAGAGCACCAGAATCCCGTAGATGATTAATACACAGAGGAAAACACACAGCATTCCATTTAGCCAGGTAAAATCCCACTAAGGAAACATAAACAGCACACAGCAACTCGGTTAACAACTAGCAGGAATTTCACAATGTCCAGAAATGAGTTTTATACCCCAGAGACAAACTGCACCACTACCAACAATTTTCCAGGGCCAATTCAAAAAACTACAGAAATTCATTACCCTAACCACCAAAAATGCTACATAAAAAGTATTATACTCACCGGAATTTGCTTCAGGAGGAAGAAAAAAATAGTCGATACTTTTTTTGAAACAGGGTAATGGGTGCATGAGGAATTATCATATTGTTCTATTTTTTTGTACTTATATGAAATATCCTCTAATAAAAACTTGTATGAATATAATAAGTCATAATTTTAAGAACATATACATAGAAAATATTACTGAAATAAAACATACCTATATGTTAAGTGGACATTCTTATATACATAAATATGTATATGTTTTAATAAAATATATATTGAGCCTTCAAAATTACTGTTAATAAATTATTTATTTTAAACTTTATTCATGTGACGTTTGGTTTTTGTCTATATAAATGTATGACCTCAGCTGGGGGGGGGCCTAAGGGCTTTTTTTTTAAGAAAAGAGATATTTGTCTTGTGAATTATGCAGCAAAATAGGAATTGATACACAAAATGGCCAAGATAGTTTCTCGTATTTCCCCTCTTGCCTCCCGACCTGCAGCTGCAACAGTTCCAGTGAGGAATCCACACTGTACAGTCTGGTGATGGACCAGACTCTTTAGAGCTACGCTTTTAGTACAGAGCTGAAGATACCTAGTACACAGCACTTGAAATGTGGCTACTCTGATTGAGGTATGCTGTAAGCACAAAACACATACTTGCTGTGTGTGATAGTGCACGACAGTAATCCTAGCACTGGTGAGGCAGAGGCAGGAGGATCACGGTGAGTTCAAGGCCAGCCTGAACTGCAGAGTAAATCTTTGTCTCAGCAAGGCCAAAAAATAAAATACACACTAGATTTTGAATCTTGGATCAAAAATAGAATGTAAAATATTCATATCTTTGATACATGTTACATGTTAATGTTAACAGTAACTATGTACTAGGATAAAGCATGTTATTAAAATTAATTTCATCTTTTTATTTTTAAAATTATTGTCAATTTATTTTATTTTTGAGCCAAGCTCTGTAGTTCAAGCTGGCCTTGAACTCAGTAGCTAAGGTTGGCCGCAAACTTGCAGTGATCCTCCTGTCTCAGCCTCCCAAGTGCTGGTATGACATCCATGCAAATAATCTCTTTAAAAGGTATTCTGGCATGGCAGAGGATTTTAAACAGTGAGAGGAATTTCTGTATTCATCAGTGGCCCTTCCTCACTCACAGCAGAGAGGCAAATCTCTACAAATAGGTGGGTTTTACAAATGAGCAGCTTTGTGATAGAAATAGCCACCCAGTGATGAATTAAACTTGAATCCCCAACTTTTGATAAAATTGGTAACATGTGACAATTTAGCAGACCCTCCTGCTGCTCTGTTGAGCTGGAGACTGATGGCACAGTTAAGAAGGAACAAATCTGTGCTCTGGAGGATTCTCTGGGGAATTGTGGCATCTTCCTGCTAGGTGAACTGTGCGGATTCTTGACCTATAAACTTCACCATGGGGCAGGGGCCCAGCAAGGGACAGGTACACACTTCCAGAGGGCGGCTTGGGGAGTACGTGTCTGCATGGACCATCCACAAAGTGTCTCCAGGGGAACTGCATGAGTGAGTCCAGAGGGCAGTAGAAGAGCCACTGCAGGAGTGGTAGGCCCAAAGGGAAGAGGACAAGGAGCCCTGAGGAGGTTGAGTCAGGTTGGCCACACTGAGATGGACAGTGAATTTTTCTAAAGAACACGGCAGGCTGAAAGGGAACCCATGGTGGAGGAAGCCACTGGCACAGGTCTCTTTTCCCTCCTGCCCACCTTCCTCTCTCCACCTGGGGCTCCCACTGACCCATGCTCTCAAAAAGCCAACTGCAATGGGGCGTGGTGCAGAGGTCTGCAGGACGGGCAGGGTGTGTGATAGATCAGGAGGGACCCTGATCCCTTGTGACACACACCCTTGTGACAGAAATCTGCTTCAGTGATACATACTTTTGTTTGTAGAGCAAATATAGTGAGCGCTGTGGTCACCAGAGTGGTTGCTGCTATTGCCCACAACACTTCTTCGGCTCTGTAGAAACTGAAATCAGAGACCACAATTATTGTTCATACACATACAAAGAAAAGCACACACACAACAACAACCAAAAAAAGGTATATTTTACACTTACACTGATATAGTTCCTAGCAGCAGACCTTCAAGAATTGTCTAAAAACAAAATTCACAATAAATCAGAAGCAAGCTCCTCAAGGCATGAGACCCAGCATCTAAAAGAAACAATGTGAGATGCATGCCTTTGGGCCGGGTCTGGGGAGCAACTGGGGCTCAGTGCACACAGCCATGGGGGTGTGGGAGCAAAGAATCCCGGCCATAACATTCTCCCTAGGACTGGCAAAATTATTTTATTAGGAAAACTTTATTGGAACACAGCAGGAAATTTACTATCTGCAGGATATGGAGTGTGAAGGTGGAAAAGGCTCATTGGTGGATTATATCACCATGAATCAAATGGGGCCACTCACGCAGTGTCTTAATATTTTATCAGGACAGGATAATGCTTCTATTAATGCTTCAGTCGTGATTTGGGTACTGACATGTTCCAGAGTCCCTGATGAGCAGAAAATATGTCTTCAAACCACAGACCTGAGTGAGAATGGGGACATCTTCAGTGGCGGGAGATGGGGCTGAAGGGCAGTTGCCACCAAAGCATGGAGCTGCACCTGCAGGTGCCACCTTGTGGGAGGGGGTTGCAGGAGGACTGGGCTGCAACACTCCTGCCCCCCAGATGGAGCCATGGTGGGGAGCAGCTGGGAGAGAAGCAGGGGTAAAAGGTCTGGTGCAGTCAAGACAGAGGGGGGAAACTGAGAAGGGATGTGTCAGTCCCATGGTCAGGCACAGGACTGCAAAGTTGTGAAGGACCCCAACAGAGGCTAAGGGGTAGAAGCCACTCCTCAGCACACAGAAAGCCCCACTGAAGGAAATCCAGGGACTCAGGACTCCCAGTCTATGAAAGAGCCAAGAAAGGTTCCTCCATGCTCAGGAATCAAAAGCAGGGCAAGTCTTACCAAAGTGTGGGGCCAGAGACACTTTGAACTTCTCCAGCCAACCAACCAGAGGCAGGAGAACTGGAGCAAAAAAGTTCTGGACTTCCCACGCCTAGTAAGTGAACGACTGATTCATTTGTTAAATTTACCAAAACATGCTGCCTTTACCTCCCTCACTGAAAAAAAGGCTGTTATCTATTCCATATGCACTTGATAGTTTAACACTATGCTCACTTCCTCCTGAGTATTTTCTTCCTTTTCTCCTACTTTTGTTGCTTCATATTTTCCCAGCTCTAGCAGCATGTGAAAAGTGTGCGTGTGTGTGACTGGGAGAGACTGGGCAAACAGGAAACAGGGTGCAGGAGAGAAAGAGGGAATGGGTCCAGGTGGGAAGACAAACCTGGCTGCTAAGCCAAACCTGCCTGGTGCCCTTGCCTGCCTGGTGAATGTGGGTTCCAAGAGTCACTATGCAAGGGACCAAAGCTGTCTTCAGGGAGTAGGGTTTTCTGTTGTCTCTCAACTCCTTTTCCAAAATGTTTTTTTCCCATATTTTTCCTGTGGCTCAGGGTCCCTCAGTGTCCTCCTGTGTCTGGTTTATGGCCCCACCCACTCCAGACTACATCCTGTGCCCCAGCCTGGGCAAGGCACAGAGAATCCGCATAGGCGAAGAAAGGCTCCCCACCTCTCTGACAACCAAGCAAGTGCCAGCTCTGAGCAGCAGACAGGCAGCCTCTCCAGTCTCAGGGGGAAGTTACTCCCCCAACGTTAAACTCACAGCAGACACTGCTGGTACAGATGCTGGAACTCACCACGGGTCATGTGTCCTTGCTAGCTTCGACACCGATGGGTAAGAAAAGATCCAAATCTAGGACCATGGCAAAATGTGTTTTGCACACTGATCTATCCATTATGTTTGTTTTCCTACTTTATTTGTCTTTCTTTCAGATTTCTCCTTCAGTTTATCTTCTTATATTGCAGATGCTCATGTAAGTGACCTCGAATCTGATTTGGAATCAGATGAGGAATAAACCCACTGGTAAACAAATCTTCAAATGAAAGATGGTCTACACTGCATGGAAGGAGATGCCAATCCCGCCCTCATCATTTGCTGGTGCTTTCTTGAATCCCACTGGGATGGCTGGGATGGATTTAGATTTTCCCTAGAGGAGCAAAACACCCTAGCAATTGCTATCAGTAAGCTTCGGAGAAGTCAAGGCCTCTGAACAGTGAGAGGTTTGGCCTGACTGCAAAGTGAAAGACAGAGTTAGAGGAATAACTATTAGCTGCTGCTGAGTCCCTGGTGACCTCGGACCTTTCCATGAGCAGAACCTTAGGTTGGTAAATTCAGATTCTGTTCTGGTTTAGTTCAGGTACCTGCTGAGACCTGTCAAGATCCTGGGACCCCCATGGGCAGGACAAAAAGAAAACAGCACTGAATGACAAAAGAATGGCAAGCATGATACCTACCACCTGGTGGGAACATACCCCAGTGGGGCCCTAACCAGGAACCAGACTGGATGGGTGACAGGAGCCAAGAGCCCTCACTGAAGCTGGGTAAAGGGGACAACCTGAGCCCAGGGATGCCTTCTGCTCCCAAAGAACTTGAAATAGGAATAAAATACACTTTACAAAAATACCGATTCATTTCGTGTTTCTGAGTTTGTAGAACAGATATGGAATCCATGCTCTAACAAAAAATACATGTTTTGCCTGACAGAAGCCCAGTGACAGTTAGGCTCACTGCTCTGGGAAAAGCCCTGACTTGGAGTGGGTTCCCTGTGAGGCAAGTTTACCTGCATGAAGGAGTAGGCTGGCAACCCCAATTCTCAAACTTACTAAAAGGACGTGGATGTTATCTCCTGGGTCAGTTTACAACTTCCTCACCACTGGAATTCCCTCAAGAGAGTGCTTCACAAATAATTTCTAGCTGCATTACTCCAGGGAATAGTGTCCACCACAAAAGGAATGACTCTAATAACATGACAACCACATATTTTGAGGTAAGCTAAAGCAGGTGCTGATAAAGTTTACTTACAAACAATCCGAGGAGAATGTAGTTTGCTGGCACCTCCCGGCGGATATTCCCACAGCAGGCAAGAATAATAAATATGACAAAGAATGCTGGGCTGCAGGATATATAAAAGCATCTGTTATTTTCTTCCAGTTATTATACTATATGATTGATATACACACACACACACACATATATATATATATATATATATATATATACACACACACACACACACACACACAGATATTTATCATTGTAGGATATCTGACAGCTTTTTCATTCCTATCTACATTTCTAACATCCACTGGTTACAATTTATATATTCACTGTACAATGTCAAAACCCACACTTTGATTGGTATAAGGTAATGTGTATAGATTTTTTTTAAACTTTAGTATGAATCCATATAGATGTATATAACCACACCACACTTAGAATTCAGAACTATTGCATCAGTCACAAGTCAGTGAAGACCTCACCAGTACTACCGCTCTGTGGTAACACCACATAAACACGCTCAACCCTAACTCCGGGAAAGCATTAATTTGTTTTCCATCTCTATAATTTTGTTATTTTAAGAACATTACACTTTTACCTCTTTAAAATAGTAAAAAATTATCACTGACTAGCTAGCAGAAAAACCATGTTTTATTAAAGTCAATGATACTTACAAGAGTGAGTAGATGAACCAGGGATGTGTAACCACCCATACTCTTAAATCTTTCCTGGTTGAGAAAAAATTAATGTAGTTTTACACAACATGATAGTATATGCTGTTAACTAATGTAATGTCTGAATAGAAGCAAGAAAATATCATGAGGAGAGTAGGGCAAACTAAAATGAGTAGTAATTATGGATGGAAATGAAACGGTGAAACATTCGTCCCCTTCACAGATAAACAGGCCAGAATGGGCATGGAGCTTAACAGTAGAAAGTACTTGTCTAGTGTCCATGAGGTGCTGGGTTTGAACCCCCAGCACCAAGAACAGAAAGACAAACATAAAAAGATGTTTTCATAAGTTGTAAGGCAAATTTAAATAAATGCAAACACCTAGTGAAGTTCTTCATTTTAAAAATACCATGATTGATATGTGTACAGAGGAAAAAGAAATCAACACCTGTGCTTGCTTCAGAAACACAGATTTTTCATAGGATACATTTAATCAGTGATGGATCACAGTCCCTTGAATAAATTCTGAATTTAACAGTTTCAGCCTCCAATATCTCCATAACCTTGCTTTATCCTTGTATTCAGTTTTGTCTGTGAAAATGCTTCCAAGAAAACAGTGTCCAAAATAAGAAATAAAAATAAGTCATTGACTTAGGAAGTTAAAGTAAAATTCTAGAAATCTACCACCACCTTGATCTAGGAGTTGATTGAGAAAGTAACCATGCAGAAATGTTATCTTCTATTAATGACTTAGGGAGAAAAAAAGATAATTGTTTAAATACATTCTCATGAATTTTTAATGCTCATTATTTCATGATTCATGAGAATTAATGTAATTAACTTAATATTTAATTCTACATCAGTAATACAGACTTACCAGAAAACAAATGTGCCAGTGATTATGGCAGTGACTAAGAGCTGAGCCGACAGGAGGAGGAATACTTTTGCAATGAAACCTGAGGAGACAGAAACACCATTTGAATAACACAATTTTCAAAACTAAAACTGTCAAGTATGCAGTTGTGAATTCAATCCCTGGTACAAAAAAAAAAGGTAAAACTATCAATATAATTACCTGCTTTTCTTACTTAATGGAAGATATTTTTCCCTCTTTTTTTTGGTAGGATTGGAAAGAATGTGCTAGTTTACAGTCAGCAAACGGCACCACAGCAAAAGGGAAGCTCTGTCTGCACAATTAAAGACTATTCCACCAAAGCCATGCGGTGGCAAGCAGCTATGGGAGAGGCCAAAGTGAGAGAATGATTTCAGCACAGAAATCTGGGGCCAGTGTGGGCAAATTGGGAAAAATTCTGTGTCAAAAATAAACAAACAAGGAAACCAAAGAATACTCAATTCACTTGTTAAAGGTCTTTTATTGGAAATCTTAGATTTTATTTGTGGAAGCCCCAACATTTCAAAGACAAATTCAGACATTTAATTCCTTATGATGTATACTCCTGGGGGCCACAAATGATCTGAAAATCTCAGGATGTGACAGGGCCATCAGTAGGAATCCAGCTACACCCTCACACAGACAATTGCTTCTCAGGAGATGGCCTTAGGTTGCAAAGAATCTGCACTGATTTTCAGCCTCATCGGTCTTTAGTCTGCCTGCTCATAGCAACTTCCTTCCTTTTACTGCCTGAGGCAGAAAATAGCTGACCTGGAGAGCTAAGCTGGACCAGACAGTTCCAAGTGGGTGACTTGCCAAACACAGTACTCACACACCAGCCTCTCTTTTTGCTTATTTCCTATTGCATGGGTTTTCCTGGGGCCCTCTGACTATGGCACTGACAATGACAATTGTTTTCTTATTGTCTTTCTTTTTTTTTGGTGGCTTTATCTCAAGTTTAAAAGGAAAAATAAATGAAATATTGCATCTTAAAGTTAACTTGTAGGGTGGTCATCTCTATCCTTCTGCTGGGCCACTTCTATGCAAGGGACTATGAAAATAATAGTGGGACTGAGCTTTCCTAATCAACACACTGGAACGTATATACTCCAAAGTATGCTACATGCATGAAAATATTCATTTAGCTAATGTCATTTTGGCATCTCATGCATAGCAAGGGAATAAATATTAAACGTGGCCCACTTCATGAGAATGGGCATCTAGATCAGCTAGAGACCTTAGAGTATCCAGTGAAACCCCAAAACTTCAAAGATAAACAAGAGGGACTGGGGATTTAGCTCAATGGCATAAGTGCCTACCTTGCAAGCACTAGGTCATGAGTTCGATTCCCTAGCACACACACACACACACACACACACAGATAAACAAGAATTCCTAAATCTCCTGGGCAATTTGAGAGCACTTGATTATGGCTGCCCGATATGTTTCATGATGAAATATGAATAAGGAAAGCTAAACACAAAATTACATCTTTCTGATACTCCACACTGAAAACATGTTAAGAGAACATCTCTTACAAAAGCTTTTTTATTTCGTTTTTCTTTCTTGCAGGAATGAGGGTGGGGGAACTAAGGTTTTTTACACTGAGCTTCCTCCTTGACCACTCTCCTTTCTAAAGTTTAAACCAGAGCATCGCTAGGTCACTAAATTGCCAGGCTGGGCTTAAACTTTTGATCCTTCAGCTTTTGCCTCCCAGAATGTTACTATCACAGGTATGTAGAACAACACTCACGTAGTTTCTTTCTTCTCACCTTGGCGGACAGATCTGTCTGAGAATGGACCGGGTGTACTTCCATTGTTTTCATCTGGGGGTACATTATCTGAAATTTCTATCACGTAGACATTTGATTTCTTGTCAGCCTTTGGGTTTGGCTTTCCTCCAGTTTCCTTTGATCTCTCTGCAGGAGAAGGTGTGGAGGGCCGACCCGACTGGGACGCATCATTATCAACCGCTTTCTGAACCAGGTGCTGATGATCTCCAGAGCCAAGGTCAATTGGCACAATGACCTCCAAGTTCATTTCCCTGGAGGGAAAAAAAATGGCTTTTCATGTCCCTGTGATCATATATACACAATTTTAGCATCATCACAACATTCAGACCAATAATTTCCTAATTTTAGCTGCCTTGGTTCACTACTTAATAATTGTTAAATGAAGAACAAATTAATATTGTTAAGATGAGGTAAAAGAGCCACATCATTTGTATTCTATTATAGAATTAATGCTTTTTATAAATTAGTTCAGCAAGGAGTATGGAAATTTCTTCATCATCTCTGCCTTCCAAGAACTTACATTTTGGCAACAAGATAATTAGATGAGCAGTATTCTGAAAAGCAATATATGCAGATAGGGAAAATGGAAGGATATTAGATCCACTTCACAGAGTCTGGGAAGGAAAGAGTACAAGAAGTTTCCAAGAGCTCCCAGGAAAGATGAGATTTCCACCAAGGCTGAATATTCAATTAGGAGTTGGTCAGATGTAGAGGTTGTGAAAGGTATTCCCAGGCAGAGGAGCCAGTCTAGACCAAGACTGGAGGAAGCAGAAAGGACAGGCTTCATAAACTGAAAAGAGTTCATGTGGCTGGAGTAGGGACATCAAGAGGGTAATGAGATTAAACAGAGGGCACAAGGAGTCGGCAACCCATTTAAGGAGTCTGGACTTCATCCTGAAATCCATGGATGTAAGAGGCAGAATAATGGTCCCTCAATGATGTCCATGTCCTAATCCTTGGAAATTGTGAACATTATCTTGCATGTCCAAAGAAAAATTGAAAATGCTACTAAGGGCTTTGAAATGGGGAGATGATTTGGAGTCCAACTGAATCATAAGGGTTCTTATGATCATACTTATCAGAGGGAGACAGGAGAGATTGAGTCAGCAAAGGTGATCAGAAGGATAAAGGAATTGTTTTTGGAGTTGGAAGAAGGGTCCATGGACCAAGGAATGTAAGTGGCCTCTAAGAGGTTGAAAAGGCAAGGAAATCAGTTTTCTCTTAGAGCCTTCAGAAATTAATGCAGCCCTGTCAGCACTTTGATTTTAGCCCAGTGAAACTAATTCTAGACTTCTGACCTGTAGAACTGTAAGATAATAAATTTGTATTACTTTAAGACATTAAGTTTATGATGATTAATAGGAGCAGCAACAGGAAACTAATCCGATGGCCAATTACTGAAAGTTTTCAAGCAGGAGGTCAAGTGGTTTTAACTATAGGTATAGTGTAAAGAATGGGTCAGAATAAAACTGAGTGGAAGCCAAGAGACAAGAGCAGTGCAAACAAGAGAAGAGGGTAGGCTCTGCTATAGCACTTTGTAGCCAGAACACAGTTGTTAGAAAACCTCCACCAGGTGTGCGAAAATAGCAAAGGAAAAGTCACCCATTCATGTCGTGGGGAATATGTAGAGTGAGGCAAGCCCTTTGCTGCAGCTTCCAGTCCACAGAGTACTGGGCAGGGAAGGGAATGAGAAGAAAATTGGGAAGAGGGTAAAGGCTCAGGCAACCTGCAGGTCAAGTGAGAATGGCATAAATGGGAGGTCTGAACAAAATACCAGGCTCTAGGAGAAACAGACATGGTTTAGTAAACTTTTCCCTCCTCCCTCCCCAAAGTAAACTCTAAATTTTATTATCTATGAGAAATTTTTTCAGTTCTTGAAACTGTAATTTTAAAGTTCATCAGAGACAGTAAATGTCAAAAAAATGAAAAAAGAAAATTGAAAAAGAAAGATTGTGGGAGAAAGGGTAGTGATTATCAGAAACCAAGATATCGTAAAAGTATATACTTAAAATTATGATTTATCATGGAAATAGATAGTCAATATGGAATAGAAGAGATTCAAATAACAAAATGACGTATATATTCTCGTATATGATAATAACCATAGATATTCAAAAAGAAATACTTATATAAGCCCTTTAAATAATGATATCATAAAAGAAATGCTTGATAGATTTGGGGTAGAGGAACACTTCAGATGCCATCAGAAAAAACATAAATATATCTGAAATGCAAAATGATAAAAACATTTGTAATGTTCACTAAGCCTTATAAAAAAAACTTAAAGGGGGAAAATATGGACAACCCAGTAAAAAGATAAGAATATAAATAGGAACTTCACAAAGAAAATTTAAATCTTGGCATATGATACCTCACAGATAACCAAAGAACTATGGGTAAAAACAATAGTGAAATGTCCTTTTTAAGGTCTAGCAAAGATTATAAAGCTAATTCTCAGGATCACAAGAATATAAAGAAATAGAACATCCAGGGCCACAATATGACTTGTATGGGGTCCACATGCGTTTGCCCTCACAGGGTTTCTCTTCCTGAAAAAATTAATTACATTATAATACAATTATAACAATTTGATATATTCATATTATAAAAAACTCAAATTTATTTTTGAAAAGATCTTTTAGATTACACTGCTATAAACATGAATATTTTAGTCTGAATTTATTAGATATTTATTATCATACTGATTTTTTTCACCAGATTTTTTTGGGGGGTATCACAGATTGAACTTGTACATTGCCAGGCAGGTGCTTATGCCACTGAACTATATCTCCCGGCCCTCACCAGATTTTAAACAAACTGAAATTGTTTTCATGGCCCACAAAACAAGTTAGGCTCCAGACACTCAGCCTCCTGAGCTCAGGGAGGAGTCAGCCACGTGGCACCTCATAGCAGTGTAAACTCAGACAATGGCGTAGCATTTGCAGAATGCACTACTTCAGAACCTATATTCATGCTTTTAGGAATTTATCCCCAAAACATACCCAAAGAGCAAAGATACATAGAAGAAGAAGTTCACTCCTTCATTCATTATTTACAGCTAATATCTATCTGTAGGGGAATAAATTTGGCAAAGAGAAAAGCAGAGAACTAGATATATGTGTAGATATAGATCACGGTGGAAAGTTCACTGTGATAACTGTGCATTTATGAAAGAAGAATACAGAAATTATTTAGCAAGGTTATGTGTATATGTCACACACACACACACACACACCCATCCACTTCCACAGACTGCAAGGATGTACTACAACTGTTCAAACTGTGAGCCAATAGATAAGGGTTAAATTCTGAATGATATGGATTTTAATCATGCAAAGTTATTAAAATGATAATAAATATATTTATATTTTGGAGCAAAAAAGAAATACTTCTCTTTTTGATGATGTCTGGAGAGCCTCTGAGAAAGCAGCCCTCACACGAAGCTGAGCAGCACCAACAGATGCCTTAAAGATCCTCCCCAGTGCCCTGCAAATCAGGAGAGGAACAGGCAGCAAGATTTTTCACAGCATTTACAAACAAAAGTAAGTAAACCCTAACAGCAGTTCGTTTTTCTACATAAAACTACATTCGTCTAGTGCCTAAACCACAAAATCAGACTTTTACCTCAAAAAAGCTGTGCTGAGCCAAGAGTCATCCAAAGGACAGGCAGGTACTGGAGGTGAGAAGCAGAGTTCCAGCGACAGTTAGAGGAATGGCAGTTGGAGCATGGGGCAGGGAGGGGCTCCTGCTCCCTGGGACAGAAGCTCTGAGTCAAGCTGCATCTGCCAAGCCCCGACCTGACCACTGCATTCTGATTTGGGTCTTAGAGAAGCCAAGAGCCAATCCTTCAAACCAATTCTTTGTCAAAGGAGAGCCAAAGCCTTTTTATTCCAGAGGACAACTGCAGCCAAGGAATCTATTTGGTCTTGCAGTGTGTCTATAGACACTTATATGGTAGCAAAATACGTTATCTGAGAATTTAACTGTGCTTATACCCATGGTATAGTGACCTCTATATCCTATGTATTCAGTGTGTCCTGTAAAACAGTCTGTGTTGTCAAGCATTAGTGTTGACTCAGCTCTAGTGTCCATCAGTGCTAATACATGCTGTACATTCCTCAGGTAAATAGTGGCCTCTGGTCACCTGGGACCCCCAAGACCCATGTACCTCAGTTTGCTTCCTAATAAAGGTAAAAGAGAGCTAGTGTGATTTCTTTCTGTTTTATTAGGGCTGTTTGGCCTTCTGGCCTTGGCCTATCAGCCAGTGTATATCCAAAGACTGCCTGTCTAACTTATCTGTGGCTATACTGGCAGCCAGCAGGTCTGTCAAAATCTGGCATTGACTGACCGTCAGTGGCCCCACATCTTATCCTTGGAGGGATGGCCCCATTTGCCAGGAGCCCCCCCCCCCTTTTTACAGATCTTGTTTTATTTTAGCATTTTATTTTTATATTTGCCAGTCTGGCCCAGGCATCCACAGCATCATGGATTTGGCAATCCATGAAGAGAGTCAGAATGGCTGTCACTGACCCAAACACATTAGCCTGAAGGCCAGGAATACATGTTTTATATGTGCCATCAGCAGTTTCTCATGTGGGAGGAGGTACTGTAGTGTAAACATTATCTGCCATATGCCCATTTTATGTAGTGCAGTTAGCAAGTCTAGACAGTGACTTGCTCCAGCAGGTCACCTGAATTCTCCCAAACCTGGTGAGATGCTGCCATCAACCAGCTTGTTGCAGTCTGAGTATCTGCTTCTGGGGCCATTTTCTGTACATTGTGTAGCACCAATGTCATAGAGGTGGTGCTGACTATGCTGGCTATTTGGGACATTTCCTGTGGGCTCAGTTGTGTGTTATCAGTCCCATCTTCTCATAGCCATAGCAACCACACAGCCACAGTCTCATCCACCTTTTGCTTTAATTGTTTTATCAGCTCCCATAGCTCCATGGCTGTGTAGGCCTTGCATATTGTGTGCTGGGTAGAGGTAGATGGCCCTCCTAGTCCTCCTCCTTGAGCTGGGTTTTTTTTTTTAAACCTCCATTTTTGATGGATAGCTGACCTATCATGTAAAGCCAAGGGATTTGCCTGGGGGTTTTTTTTGGACATGAGGACTTATGCTTCTGGAAACATTTTTGGAGGAGACAGTGTTTTTTGTATTTTGTGAGCTCTGCGGCAGCTCGCCATCACTCAAGGTCCTCCTCAATCTGTTGTATCTGGTCTATTTGCTGGACAAAGCCATTTGTCTCTTGATTAAGAGGGCAATTGCATCAAGTGCCTTCAAACAGGGAGGCCATTCCTTTGACAGTGACTCTAATGTTTTTGACGGGTAGGTGACTGGCCTCTCTCAGTCTGAGTAAGCGTATAGAAGTCAGTCAGAGCAGTCCAAGAGGGTCAGGGCAGTCATGGTGCATTGGCAACTTGAAGATCTTGAACTGGCTTTACAGGTAGGAGAGACAAATTTTAGCAGTGTGACAGTCTATCATCCCAGTGACCCGCCGTTTTTAAGAGACAGAAGCAACTGGATCCAGATCAGGAAATATTATATGAGTAACTAACAAACTAAAGCACACTGACTGGAGGCCATTAGTATTGTAGTTTAATTATTATAATTTTATCTAAATATCAAGCACTTTTAAATATAAAGTACAGAAAAACCTGTTATTTCTTACCAATTATGGTTATCTTAGTAGTTGAATCCCCGCAGAATGTTAACAGATAGCAATTATACAGTTTCATAAAGAAAACATGAGGTTGAAAACCACACATACATAAATGTCCATCTTAGTACTGAGTAACACACAGCATATACATCATATAAATTTTTTGTTTATTTGTTTGTCTTTTTGAGATGGGGTCTCACTATGGAGTTTAGGCTGGCCTTGAGCTCACTTTGTAGCCCAGGCTGCTCTTGAACTTGCAATGATTCCCTTGCCTTGGCCTCCTGAGTGCTGGGATTACATGAGTGTGCCACCATGCCTGGCTCATCACATAAGTTTTTTAAAGGTTGTTATTTGACTGGTAATCTCAGGTTAATTTGATCATTTTTCTCATAGGGGTTTTTAGAAGGGGTCATCTGAGCTCTATCAAATTAACAAGGAATCATACATATTTACTTAATAAACTATATCCATAAGCTTTCCTCAATATATGTAAGCTTTGTAGTCTTATTAGTGTATGTGTTTGTGTGTTCTTTGTTTTGTCCTGTTTTTTTGGTACTGGGGATCAAGCTCATGACCTTACGCCTGTCTGGCAGGCATTTGTACCACGGAGTTAAATCCCCAGCCCCTTATTATCATTTTATCTCCTTAGCAGGACAAGACTTTTATCCCACAGACTCCTTTCATATCAAAAGTATAATCTTTACATTTATAACTTTTTAAATATCTCTTTATTTATTACAAACTGTTTACAACAAACTGGGCTGCAGCCTCTTGAATTTAAAATGTCCCTTTTTTTCCAATGGTAAACTTGGCTGACTGTCAACAGACTACTGAGTATTCTTGAGTTAGTGTTTTTATATCAAAACCACAGAGCAGAGACCAAGTTCACTCTGTAATTGTCACACAAGAGTTTGTAGTGTACAGGAAATATTTTGTGTACATCACTCATTAAAATTTATAATTTGATGAAAACCTTTTGGCCTGACAAGACTTTGACTATTTACAAGAGTTGGCCTTGGGGCTCCCAAAGCCAGGGAGATGTTAGGCTCTGTATCATTTTGTTTGTTTGTTTGTTTGTTTGTTTTGAGATATAAAATGAGCCCTTGTTTTGTTTAATCTCCAATCTTGGCAGGCACAGCTGGTTGTTCAGGAATTTTATTTAGCTTTTAATCATTATCTGTCTAGAGGAACTTGTCTGGGTAGCTTTTTGTAATTGAGTTCAATGATCAAGTTTCATTTTTATCTTGTAATCTTTTGTAAAACCTTTCCTGAAGTTTTTATGCATTTTAGAGGACTAGTACCCATACTGACGGGCTCCCTATAGTGTATGTTTGTGAGCCCTTGAATGGAGTCACAACAGATTGGGGGGCACTAGGGAGAGAGATCATATACAGGCACCCCATGTGGGACTTAATTAAGTTCCATAGCTTTAAGCTCCCCAGGGGAGATGCTTTTACATGGAGCACAGATGAAGTGATGTCCCTTACAGACACTCATTCAATCATTCAGTAGGCATCCAGACGTTAATACCTATCAACTCCCAAACCCTGGGGCACAATCTGACTAAATCTGAAACAGAATCTGGTTGTCCTGGCTAATGCAGGCAAGGCATGATCAGTACCCTGTTCATTCCCATGTGGGGATGGAAACTGAAACTGACAGGCTGAAGCTAGCTAAGGGGTGTCCCAGAGGAATCTTACCTTGTCCTTCACTGCTGTCTCACAGGCGCTCCTGCTTCTGGACTGCTAAGGAGAGTCTGAGAAAAGAACCAGAGGGAATGCCTTCTCGTCTGCAATCAAAGGGCAAGCTCCTGGAGGTCAGCAGACCCCCACAAGTGACCTAAATAATCAGCCTGGTATATCCCATACAAGCCCCCAGCAATGTTTCAGGGTTCAGGACCAAACTAAAAGGAGAACTGTAGAAGGCAGCTTTATTATGCTGGCAAGCTGATGGGAATCTCAGCTGCAAACCATCAGCCCTGAGTCAGCTTTGGGTTTTGTTCATATTGGTTTGCAAGCAGGAAGTACATAAGGCAGATAACATACATGTGTCTTTATCATTAATTGATAGGCAGAATTTACTGTAACAGAAACAGCAACTATGTGAGGTTACTATCATACAACATAGAAGAATCTATCATTGTGTGAGACTGGGCAGAGGTGTCCCGTAAGTGAAAACTCTATGGGACCTGGAAGTAAGAGAAACATTTCTTCATAGTTGAGCTACACTAATCTTGCAACTGGCACCAAGAGTGTCGAAGCTCATTAAGTTTGTAGCTTTCTAACCATGGGAACAGGATCTACTTCCCAGTCCTATTCTTGAACAGTGTTTAGAAAGATAAGATTTAAAGTTTCTTTTACATTCAAAATTGCCTTTACATGTCTACTTCCAAATGTGTTCCCTCAACCATGTCATCACTTTTTTCCATCAAGAAAACACTCATTGGACTTCATAGGAATCACCCTCTCACCATCCTGCACAATTATTTCAAATAAGCAAGACTTGCCCATGCTAAAGCAGGCTTTGGACTTCCTGGTGGATAACGATGGCGTGGTGCTCCTTACAGTACAGGGAGACTGCTGCCTGCAAGCTGCAGATCAGTGAGAAAATGTTCAGGGCCCTAACATAGGCTGCTTGGTGAGAGAAGTCAGACAATTAGGTGGGGAGCAGCCAGCAAGAGCCCTTCCTCCCTAGGAGTATGGAAGATTAGGAGGGGAATGGGAGTGGAAACCTGTTATAAGTGGAGGTAGCTGCTGAGGCAACCTGGTTATTAACCCCCTCATTAAACTGCTCATTTAGGCAAAGAGAACATCTGAGCCAAGGGCACAAGGGGAACAAGTCAGTTAAGGTTCACTAGTGGGACAGATTTTAGGATTTGCAAGGTAGGCTTTCACTGGCTGCCTGCAGAGTCAGTGTGAATGAATACATGAGGGTCAGCTGGCCACCTGCATGCTTGAGGGCTGGAACTCACGGCATAGTCCTAAGAAAGTCTGTACATGGAACCAAAAGATCTGCACTGGAAGTCTGGAGATGGGCGTCCAGTGTTGATAGTGAACACCAGAGGTCTTCTGAAGTAAATCAAGGTTTCCTTCTTTTCCTTTTTATTCCATCCAGGCTGCAATCCTATTGGTTGTTGTCACCCAGATCAGAGTGGGTCTTCCCTCTTCAGTAAGGCAATCTTCAGATAGCCCCAGAACTGTGCTAAACTGATCTGCTAGATGTTTCTTATTCTTTTTTTGTTTTGTTTTGTTTTGGTACCGGGGATAGAATTTACAACCTCACGCTTGCCAGGCAGGCGCTTAAGCCACTGAGCTAAATCCCCAGACGATATTTCTTATTCAAGTTGGCACTGAGACAGAAATCTTGACCTACCTGTTGCCATTGTGTTTAATAGAGCTACAGTCATTCTGTTCTCCGTCTCACTGAGCTTAGCTAAACCATATGATTTGTCATCAAATTGAAACTTCTGTGAATGTGCTAAAAACAACTTTGCTACATACAGCTGTTCTCACCACAAGATATCCATTGTAAACCATGCCCTTCAGCTGGAAGTGTATCTCATTCATATAGCTTCCATTTGCCAACTTATAAAAAGACAAACACTCTGTAAACCTCACTTCAGACTTTGGATATTACTCCTCTGGGATTGGCTAGCATCAGCAAAATTTTCTTCCTTCTCCTAACCTCCTGGCTACTGTTAATTCAATTTTTCCTACAACAGTACAACAATTAACTATCATAGGCAGGAACCAAGGAGCAACCTCTACACACATTTGTCCCATTACGTTCTGACATAGAAGGTGCAGAAGAGAGGCCTGCAGTGGAGATCAGACAGGTCATGCTGATCTTCTTGAGGACAAAAACCAAAAACCAAAAAAAAGAAAAAAAGAAATGAGATGCAGTGACTTATCTCCTTAAATATGCCTATATTTTATGCAAATGGTTTTTTATTTTTAAATATTGAATATTTTAATAAATGTAACATGCAACATTTAAATCATGTGCACGAGGCTGGAAGCTGACAGTGATCATTCCCTGGGGAATTATCTTATTCCTTTGCTTTAGTGTAAATTTTTAAGACCTTGGAGGTGTTATGTCTTGTCCCTCCAAAATCTCATACCATCACAGGTGGGGCTTTTCGCACAAGGCTGGATCTGGAGATAGTGATGCTAGGATTAAATGTGTGATGTTGGGATCAAGGGTCTGTGATTGTTAAATTAGTCCACCTATTGGTTTGGCATAATTCTGGGTAGGATTAAGGGTGCCCCACCCTGGGTGTGAATGCTACCTGCCATAAGGTTATGTAGCCTGGATAAAATATAAGGGACAGAACAAGGGTCATTGCTTATCACTTCTTTTTTTCTGCCCAGGTTTGCCATGGACTGTTTCAATGCTGCCATGCCCCTCTGCCATGCCACCCTGCCTTGGAGCCAGCCAACAATGGACTGAAACTTCTATGAAGCGTGAGCTAAATAAACCCTTTCTCCTTTAGCTTTGGGTGTCGGGTATTTTGTCTCAGCAAAGTTGCTGAGAATTTTTCCCATTCTCAGCAATGGAAAAAATAACTAAGACAGGAGGTGTTAGTGTCTGTACCCACAGCTTACACATGCTACTACTATGATGTCCTCGGACAGCCCATAGGCACTATACTATCTCTGTGTGCTCCATATTCTTACTGTGCCTGCATATGTTCTCCAAACACCTGTGCTGAAACCTAAATCACCAATGTGACATTACCAAGACAGGGAGTCTAGGAGGTGTGGAGTCACAAGTGTGAAACCCTAGAGAAAGGACTAGCCACCCCATAAAAGGGCTAAGGAAACTATCTTGAGCCTCTGTCCTTCCACCAGGTGAGGAAACCAACACAGCCATCCATGAAGGATATTTGCTGGCACCTTACTTTGGACTTTCCAGCCTCTAGAATGTTAAGAAATAAATTTCTGAGCCAGGGGTGATAATCCCAGCATTTGGAGGATACTAAGGCAGTATGATCATCAAGAGTTCAAGGCCAGCCTGGACTACATAGTGAGTTCAAAGCCAGCCTGAGCTACATAGTGAAACTCTGTCTCAAAAACAATTAAGCAAAAGTCAAAAAAGAAATAGCCCTGTTCCTTATAAATTACCTAGTCTCAATTAACCTGTTACAGAAGCACAAATAGACTGATATGTGTCAACCTGAGATGCCTTGGCCACCATCTCTGGGAGCCACAGCCTGGCCACTGCAACTCATGCTCTTCCTGACACACCAGCTGAGGGACGAGGCACTAAGTGGGAACCTTTATCAATGGTGTCTTCTTGAGTTCTCTTCTACCCATTTCCTTCACCCCTCAATTTGTTCCCCTAGCACCTTCTCAACTGTGTTGTCCCCCACTGTCCTCACAGCACAGAGCTATGTTACATTCTGACATCTGCATGAGAACCCTATGGTACCATTACTGACAGGCAGAGTAGGGCAAAGCTGGCTGGGGAACATGTCAATCACAAGACCCCAGGACAGTGGCAAATAATTCCCAGGATCCCCTTTGTAGAACTTCCCACAGTGCTCAGATGTGGACTTGCATACAAGGACACAGACCCCATGACGATCCTGCTATGGTGACTCTTCACAATAGCCCACTCTGTGTCTTCTAGACCAGAGAGGTTTTTTTAGAGGTTTGTTTTTCTTTGTTTTATTTTGTCTTTTTTGGGGACAGTGTCTCACTATGTAGTTTAAATTGGCTTTGAACTCACTTTGTAGCCCACGCTGGCATCAAACTAGCAGCAATCTTCCTGCCTTAGGGATTACAGGTGAATCTACCACCCTCAGTTGACCAAAGTACACTTTTATTTTTGTCTTATCCTTTCCTCTCTTTTGTTTGGCCCAAGTTTGGTCTGTAGAATCAATTCCCATTACCTAGTCACCTTTCATTTTTTTTCACACTTTACTTTTCAAATAAACTGCTGGTACCACTTTTGGTTTGTCTCACTGAATTCTTTGTTCCAGGCAACAGGGACCTGGAATACTTTTAATTCAATCGCCATTTCTACAGGATCTACCTGACAAAATAACCACTGCTGCTTGGTGGGGCCTCCCTTGTTGAATGAGAGCCTCGCACTAAGCACAGTAACAACACTCCACACAGCCCTGTGGTGGTCAGTGAAACCCTTGCTTTTCAGAGGAGGATCTAAGCTCCCGAGAGCAGGGTCCACTGTCAGTTCCTGAACCACTGTGTATCCTGTCTTTTGTTGGCAGAGGAGTTGTAAGGTCAAAATGTCCTTTTCTATTTGATACTTTCTCTTTTTTAAATATTGATTTATTTATCTTTTTGAGACAGGGTCCCACTATCCAGTTCAGGCTGGCCTTGAGCTCATTTTATAGCTCAGGCTGGTCTCAAACTTGCAGCAATCCTGTGCCTCAGCCTCCAAAGTGCTGGGATTACAGGAGTGTACCACCACACCCAGATTCTCTTCAGTTTTTAAAATAAAAGTAACATATGCATGTGGTTAAAAAAATTACCATTACAAAAAGATGAAAAATGAAAAAACAGTCCCCCTCCCAACTCCCACACTGATGTTAGTCAACTGTCTCTACAGTCCCAATGACTAAATATATGTACAATACATAGAGCCTTTTAATTTACACAAAGTGAATTCTACAAATTCTTCTTCTCTTCTTTTTCTCCTTCTCCTTCTTCTTCTTCTTTTTTTTTTTTTGTACTGGGGATTGAACTCACAACCTTGCACCTGCCAGGCAGGCACTTGTGCTGCTAAGCTAAACCCCCAGCCCCTCTACACATTATTCTATAGATTGCTTTTTTCCCCTCTCTCAATAATGCCTAAAACTTTTTTCATACCAGCATACATAAAAACCTCCAACAAGAAACCGGCCCTTTCCTGTGAGTCAATACCATTCTTGAACTGTGGAGGAGGACAAGAAACAGAGCCCTCCCTGCAAGTCAGCACCACATGTGGGTCCCTGTGTGGAGAACCAGATGCCAGCCCTTTACCATAAGTTGGTGCCATTCTCAGACTGAAGGGAAAGAGAACAAGAAGCCAACAAGAAGTCAAACCTTCCCTGTGGGTCAGCACCATGTGCAGGCCACTGGAGGGAGAACCAGACACCAGCCCCTTCTAGTGCTCAAGCTGAGAGACAAGCAGAGCTAAGATTCCCCACCCACCCACCTCCAGAAGTGACCACTTGATCCAGAGAAACATAGGCTATGATGATAACTACTGAGGTAAAATACAACTTTATACTTATAGTGTTTAATGTTTCATTGACTTTGTAGGCCTAAAGCCAATAGTCTGATCATGTATTCAGAGGCTAATAATATGCAGTGTAGCATCTATGGGGGATCTCTTTCTGAAGGTGGATAGCCACTGTTAATTCCCTATTATCTTGTTTTGAAGTCCTGTATTATTTTCATTGTTTTGTTTGTTGGGTTTTATTCTGTCTTGTTTGATTTTGTTGTATCTGATGGCATGGGTAGCTAGTTCAAAGATAACAAGATATATTATGGTAGCCATTTTGGATTTAGTATTATCTTGTTTTGAAGTCCTTTATTGCACTCATTGTTTTATTTTTATTGGTTCCATTCTGTTCTGTTTTGTTTTGTTTTCTGTGTCTAAAGGTATGGGCAGCGTGGAGACATTATGGCAGCCATTGTTGATTTCCTATTATCTTATTGTGAGGTCCTGTGTCACTTACACTGTTTTGTTTTGATTGACTTTATTCTGTTTTATTTTGCTTGGTTCTATTCTCTTTAAAGTAAAAATTACAGAAAAAATAGGTTTAAAAAACCAGAACTTCCAACAGTCTCTTGTTTCACTCAAAATTAAATCCAAAGTCCATATGGTTGGCTGACATGTACTGATGCTAAAAATCTCAATCAAAATATTAGTAACCTAAACACAATATGTGAAAAAGATTCTATATCACAACCAACTTGAATTCACTCTAAGTTCATTTAACATTCAAGAATGTATATAACATACATTGTTCCCCTAAGATGCACTCCCTGAAGGAATCTGGCACTAAATCCTGGACTTCCCTCATCTGATGGTATGTACAAAGAAGAAAAAAAGCATTATGCTCTCATAGAGAAAAGCATTTGCTAAAATTGTACACATTTAAAGGGAACTTGCAAAATCATTGTGGATCAGTATGATGATTGTGTCTGGGTAAAGGACAAGAGGTGAGATTTTGCAATTGTTATCTTTATTTCTAGATTTGGTTACCAGAGTGTGGTTACTTTGTGATAGTTGAACTGTATACATATGAGTTGGATAGTTTGAAGTATATGTAATATACTCCATTTTTAAAGGTTTTTAAAACTTTCTAAGTAAAAAAGTAGCTATCTTCCTGATCTCAGAAGGGTAGAGGTACAGGACAGGACTTATAGGTGGGTGGGAAGAGAAAAAGAATTGAGAAGTAGAGTGTTAATCACCCACCTGGGGGTGGAGTCTTGTGGTGAGGAGAAAACTGGTGAGCCTGAGGCCACCTGGTTTTCAATGAATGAGAGGAAATACCTTGAAGCTAAGGTGCAAAGAGTGGTACACACCATCAGATGAGGGAAGCCCGGGATTTAGTGCCAGATTCCTTCAGTGAGTGCATCTTATGGGAACAAAAATTTCCTCCTACCCCTAGTTTTGGTGGCTGGGCCTGAGAATAAAACATACGACAGATTATCAGGGAAAAAACACTCACATAAATACTATTTAATATTTTTGCACACACAGGACCCTTTCTGGAAAAAAATGAAGAAATGAGGATGTGGTTAAGGGCTAGAGTGCTTGCCTAGCACAAGCAAGGCCCTGGCTCAAGACCCAATAGTAACCCAACAGCAACTCATACATAATACATAAAATAGAAAAGGTAGACCAAAAGGAAAAATGACAAGCAATGGAAGCTGTCAGGGCTCATGGCTTATATCCCCTTTTAAACAGTGCACGATGAACCTTGGAGCTGTAACAAGCCCGTGGGCTAGGACTAGGCCAATTGTGGGGACGTGAGTAGGAAATACATGCAGGACATTACTGGAAGGTGAGGGTTACAAGCTTTAATAAGACTTTCCTTGCAGATTCATCTTTGCAGCAACCCTTTCAGGTAATAGGAGTACACGCTCCCTGGCACATGCAAGTTTCCCGTCCTGCCTCAGTGGAAAACCTGCATCAGGAAGACTTTGCTTCATCTGCTAATGCTCTGTTGTCCTCGATTTAAGCGAAATTGTATTTTGGCATGGGTTGCTCTGAACCTCTTCAGCGTTATTCTAAAGTAAAGCAATGATTTTTTTTTTTTTTGAGACAAGTTCTCTGTGAAATGGTTAAATTGCCCATGCTAGGCTGGAATTTATGATCCTCCTGCCTCAACAAAAGTATTGAGCTTTGAAGAGTGCAGAAGGGTCCTGTGTAGGACTACAAGATTCAGCAAGTAAGTCCAATCTACCCAGTTACACACAGATTCCAGACAAACGATTATCACCAGGGATTCGCTCACTAAAAAATTATTCATTGTTAACCGGGAAGTCACATTTAACTGGGCACCCCGTATTCCGGCCGGCAGTCTAGTCTTCAGAGAGCAGTAAGTTTGAGACCCGCTCCCCCAAGCGGGCGCCAGCGGAACTGCAGTGAGCCCCAGGTGATTCGGCGGCACTTCCGGCCAGGCGGTGAGGCCGCGGGCGCAGGGCCCGCCCATCGCCGGAAGTACCCGCGACTGGGCCAGACTCCGCCCGCTCGGGTTTGGTCCTGTGTCGTCTGCAGCCCTGCGGGCCGGTGGAAAGCGTCCCGCCTCCAGGGAGGCACCGGTCCTCACTCACGGCCTCGCCGCTCTAGTGTTAACAGCCGGGGTGGCGGGCCGACCAGCGGGCGGCCTGGACAGGTGGCCGCCATTCCCGTGTCGCTGCGCCCGCGCGGGCCGTCCGAGCCGGCCGCCATGCCGCTGGGCCTGAAGCCCACGTGCAGCGGCTGCAAGACCACGTCGTCCTCCATGTGGAAGAAGGGCCCGCAGGGCGAGATCCTCTGCCACCATTGCACGGGTCGGGGCGGCACGACTGGCGGCTCGGGCGCGGTCGGTGGGACTGGGGGCGGCGGCGGCGGCGGCGGCAGCGGCAGCGGCAGCTTCAGCGCGGCGACCTTTGCCAGCACCTCGGCCGCGCCTGCGCAGAGCAACGGGGGTGGGGGCGGCAAGCAGGTGAGCGCGGCGGGCGGGCCTGGAGCTGGAAGCTTTCCCACCTCCAGCGGTCGGAGGGGGCGCACGCCCAAGCTCCCTTCCCATCGTAGGAAATTAAGAGGCTACAGAAACCAGAAAATCAAAGCCCTTGATAAATCCACCCTCTGTAACAGTATTTTCAGTAACAGCCGAACGTCCGCTTATGCACTCGTTTAACACGTAAATGGAGTCATGACGCATACATCGTAATAATAATACACCTTCCCCGTTATTATGTGTTAAATAATTGTGTCAATCTAAGTGGCATAAATATTCCATCATAGGACGTGCTGTAACCCCAAGTTACGGTTTTTTCTCAGTGACAAATGCAGTAAATCCGTGCTTCTTCCTTGACCTAGATGGCTTCCTGTCCTCTGCCGTATTAGGCAGTTCACACCCCCCGGAGATGCTTGCCTAGTTTCTTCCCTTGGCTCCTCTTAGGTTTTAATTTTTAAATCTTTCCGAAGTGTACAGCGTAGGAGTCTTGTAAGATAGCTGTATCTAGACGGCAA
Source organism: Hydrochoerus hydrochaeris (assembly GCA_004027455.1). NCBI lineage: Eukaryota > Metazoa > Chordata > Mammalia > Rodentia > Hydrochaeridae > Hydrochoerus > Hydrochoerus hydrochaeris. The sequence continues at coordinate 66,519 of PVLA01006789.1, forward strand.
CCTATCTACAGTTTTACTTTTTGTTCTCTAATTGTTTACAAACAGAGCAAGCAGGAAATTCACAGGCGGTCAGCACGGCTCAGAAACACAAAGTACAAATCTGCTCCAGCTGCTGAAAAGAAAGTTTCCACTAAAGGAAAAGGAAGAAGACATATTTTCAAACTGAAAAATGTAAGACGATTGTGGCCAGTGTCGTGCTGTGATGGCGTGTGTTTTTGTGTCCTTTACTGCCTTCATTTCTCACCGTTGAATGTGGACACTGCTCTGGGAGCCCTCCTCCTGGACTATAATGTGAATAATACACTTTCTTTTTTGACATATTTTTTCCTCTGAGGAAAAAAAAAATGAGTCTAGAAGAAACATCAACCGGGAACACATTTTATCAGATCAGGTCCAAAGGAAAAAAGAGATTACAGTTCTTAATGTGGCTAGATACACTAAGAAAACTTTCTTGATTTTTTTTTTTTTTGTACCAGGGATCGAACTTAGGACCGCGTGCCAGGCGCTTATGCTGCTGAGCTAAATCCCCAGCCCCCTTTCTTGATCTTTTAAAGATCCAAGTAAATTATATTGGAATTCATTTTCCTATCTGTTTGCATAGCCCTAGAAAATGTATCTTTTGATACATAGTGATAAATTAGAATTGTTCCTAAACCTTTATTTCCTGAATTTTTTTTTTCTCCTCTATTGTACAAAATGGAGCGGACTGTTGAAAGGCCTGTGCTGGAGGACATCAAAAGTACATTTTTGTTGGACTAGGTTTTAGTTTTTTGTAAACACAAGGGGACAATGGAAAATGCATTATAGACTTTTAAAAAAACCTTCAGTATTATACTCATTTCATTCACCAATACAGGCATTTCTAAAGTTGAGTATTTTCATTTGTAAAACACACAGGGTCCTATGGTAGATTCTTATGAAGATTGTGAATTCTTAATGAGAGTAACAGCTTCTACTTTAAATTTTTGTAATTTAGTTTTCATAAAATGAGGCATTATCAGTATCTGCAATCCCTTCAAGGAGTGTACCAAGACAGATGAGAGATGCTTAGGTATACTGATGTAGCATTAAGTGTATATAGCAATTTACGAGGGCATTTCAGTGATGATTGGAATGTGGCAGCTTACTAAGAGGTCCCAGGAAAGTTTCCAGAGCTTTAATTCAGGCTTGCTACAAAATTGATGAGTAGCCTGGCAGATTCCAGTGTTAAGATGGACTGTGTCTTCAAGGAGACACTTTTTCACTTTATACAGTATTTACCTATGCAATTTATGTTATTTTCATTCTGTCATACTTAGTCCATTTAAGGCAGTAAATTTTACAACTGGGATGCTAATATCTAATGATGCTCAAGAGAGCTCTGTGATAGGTCTCAGCAGCCTAATCAGACACTTGTCTCCTGTTTCTCAGCAATTTTTAAACTAGCTGTAGTATAAATAGTGAAAACATATTCAGGGTATGTTTTGCCCCAACACTCAGATCTTACTGCAGTTCTTGTCACCAAACAACAAAATTTAGAATTTCTCAAATTATCCAGCTTTCATGTGTGCCTACTACATGTGCTATATGTGCATACATACTGTGAATGTGCTAATATTTTTACTTCTGTTTTTTCATAGCCCATCAAAGCTCCTGAGTCTGTTTCTACCATCATCACTGCAGAATCAATCTTCTACAAGGTAATCATCTGTGAAATTGGGACTGTGGTATATAACATGCTACTAAAATGTTGGCTTAGTCTAAATGTCTCTGCTATTCTCATTTGCATAAAGTGTGATTATGGTTTTTTTTTTTTTTTTCTCTCTTCTAAGCCATTTTCCCTCTAGGTAACTGTTGTAAAACATCTAGCACTGAGGTAGGAAGAGAAGTTGCCTATGGAAAAAAATGATGTGAAAGACTTAAGTATATATTTTTTAAGCTATAGCTATATAAATTACTCTTAAACATGCTAATACATGTGAAGCCATGGAAAAATAAACCATCCCTGCTAACACAATGGCATTTGTCTTAGTTACGTTTGTTGTTGCTGAGACAAAATACCCAGCACCCACAAGTTAAGGGAAGAAAAGATCAGTTAGCTCCCAGTTTGTAGAGATTTCAGTCCATAATTGGCTGGCTCTAAGACAGTGTGGTGTCACAGAGGAGAAACAGTTTATGGCAGTTAGAGGGTAGCAAAGACCATGGGAAAAGATAAGCCTCTTTCTGTCCCTTATATTGCATACAGGCTACTGGGATTAGGGCACTGCCACACCAACCAGTGGACTGATTTAGTAATCTCCTACTCTTAATCCCAGCATTGCCCTATGAGTCAGTCACACACTCTAAATTCAGCCACCTCAGAAAAAGCCCCATCTATGACTGTATGAGGCTTTGATGGCTGAGGAGGACACTGGCAGGATATGGAGTTGTAGGAAATACAGACTGTGCTGTCTAGTACAGTAGACCCAGAGACTCTAAAATTCCTTTAAGCAGAGGTGAGAGAAATTGAGAGTAGTGAGAATTCATACCTACTGGAAGTTTATGGTGACAGAATCTTAAGATGTTTTGATAAAGTGAGAAGGTCAGATTCCCTCACACCAAGGTGCACAGATACTTGTAACCTCCATGAAAGCAGTGACTTATTGCTAGCAAACTGGAAGCCTTAGGAAATGAATTGCAACATTGCAAAAGGCCAAGGCTTGGCAAGTCTGGCCAAGCAGCAATCAATTATTCAGTGTTTTGGCATTTGAACTGGTAGGTAGAAGGCAGTCATATAAATTAGAGCTTAATTCATATGGGCCAATTCCAGGAAAGTTTAAGTGGCATGTTGCTTTATAACCATTGAGTGTATTTATTAGCTAACAGGTACTTATCAATCAGAAACAGTCTCTACACAGGTAGACGTGTCACCTATATTTCTAGCATTTCATAATTCCTTTTTGCACTTTTTTTTTTTTTTGGTACCAAGGATCGAACTCTTGATCTTGCGCTTGCCAGGCAGGCACTTATGCCACTGAGCTAAATCCCTGGCCCAAAAAGCTTCATTCTTCTTCTTCTTTTTTTTTTTTGGTACCAGGGATCAAACTCATTTGTGCTTGCCGGACAGGCACTTGTGCCACTGAGCTAAATCCCTGGCCCCACATTCTTAATAAGAAGTAGCCAAAGTGTAGCGTGTGCTTGCTATGTAACAGGCAGTGAGCAAAACTTTTTACTTGTCCTGTTTTATTCAATCATCTCCATGTGATGGACACTGTTTTCTTCATCTTTTATGGATGAGTGCACTGAGAACAGAAATGAACTTTTCCAGGATTGCACAGCTGAGAATTCATTGAGCAAAGCAGCCTGAATCAGGAACCTAATTCCAAACTTTAGATTCTGTCTCCAGGGTTCTGCAGGTGGCTGTGTGACTTGGCTAAGACCAAGCTTGCTAATGTACTAATTTTTTTTTTTATTTTTTAAAATTTATTGAAAATAGGATTCAGAGTCTTTACTTTTAGGACTACCAACAGATCACCTATGGATACACTCAAAATATCTCTCTCCCCCACTAAATGCTATAGTTTCCCCCATTCCTGAGCCTCGTCACCTTATTGCTATCCAGAAGCCATGTGGAAGCATATGGAGTGCGTGTGTAGGATATTTGCTCCAAAGAGAGGTCACAAGTTTTGTGCCCCTGTCACAATGATCCTAGATTCCTGTTGGGTGTGTTGTAAACAGAGAAGCCATTCTTCAGGCCACCTGCTCTGAGCACACCCCATAGTGTACTAATTTATGGGATGGACAGCAGAGGTACAAGGATACAGATCAGTTAACTGGATATTAAGGTGCAACAGAAATTGAGTAAGTCACAAAGCTTTGAATGCCAGAACTATTGGTAATTGTATTGTGGGAAGATAGAAAACTAAATGGAGTGGAGGAGACATGTGGCAATGAGTCTGGGAAATGTATGGTAAAGTTAGGGTAAACATAGCTTGATACTGATCACAATCAAAGAGTTCCTGTTATTTCTTTTGGTTTGAATTTATGGTATCTATTCTTTTGAATGAATGGTTGGGGTGGGAGATCATAGAGTGTATTCTCAGCAGGTAAGCACAATACAGAAAAGGCCATTGAGCCGATATAGGAGCACAGGCTGCAATTTCTACCTGTATGATTTTCAGCAAGTCACTTTCTATAGCCTAATGAATCTGGGCAAAAAAGTAGCATGAAGCTCAGAGGAGATTGTAGGCCAGTGAAACTAGTCTGTGTGAGACCATAATGGCAGGCATATGTCATTATACGCTTGCTCAAACCCATGGAATACACCACACCAAAATTGTATACTAATGTCAGCTGTGGTCTCTGGGTAATAGTGATGTTTCAGTAGAGGTTCATCAGCTATAACGAGCACACCACTATGGAGGGAGACATTAATAGTGGCCATACATTTGCAGGTAGGAGTATAGGGAAAACCTCTATACCTACCACCCAGTATTCTGTGAACCCAAACTACTCTCAGACAATAAATCTTTTTTTAAAAAGGTAAAAACAGTGCTGTCATAATATAAAATCAAAGTATTTTTATGAACAGGTGCAAATTTGTGTGTGTGGGTATAATTACTCCAAAGTGAAACAAATGTAGAATTGGCTACTTTGAAAACTTGCTTTCTTATTTGTTTTTTGTTTTTTACTTTTTTTAAATATAATTTTATCTAAAGAGAAAAACAAAACAGAAAAAAGGGTAGAAATAATACAGAATTTAAAAAAAAATAGAAATCACTAGTTGATAAATTACATATTGTCCTCTTAGAAATAGTTAGTTGTTCAAGTTACAAAAATTAAAGCATACAAAGTGGACATTCAAACAGTGAGACTGCAAACAGTTCTGTTCAACGATCCAACAAAAACTTAGTAATATGGTTATCAATCCTTCACACTTAAACATACATGCAGTTATATCCTTTAGAGCACTTTCTTTTCCTTCTTTTGCTTTTAAAGTCCATTATCTGTTTAGTTATATCATGTTTCAGCTTGCTCAGTACCTTACTGATCTCTGTTTTGTTATTTCCTTTTTAATCACCTTACATAATTCTGTTGTTTTGTTTTTGAGTTTCTCCTCATCCATGCTCCATGGATGAGCTTTGGTGGAGTTGGGAGTTTTTGGAGGTATTTTGTTACCTTTTCTCATGTTCAATTGTTTTTGTTGTTGTTTCAAGACAGAACACAGCCAATTGAGACAGTGCCGCGAAATTGGTACAGAATGTCACAACAGGTTACCAAGATAACAGTAATAGGTGCCATAGTATATCTCATTATCTTCACAATAGTTGTTCTTTTAATCAGGTATAGCAAAATCAAACCAAATACAGAACATTATAGAACTTAACAAAACAGAATATTGAATAGAGCAATACAGTTAATCAGAACAAAGGAAAACAGTGATAACAATATTTGCCTTCAAAGAGATAGTAGAAGGAAATCCCCCCCCATTTGCTATATTGCATATGGTCAACCTCCCAAGAGATGCGCAGACCACTGACTCCCATTTGTTAACTGGGGGGTGGGGTGGGGCGGCAATGGGATGTTTGATTCTCAGCCCACACACCAGTAGGCTCATAACTGCTTACAAGGGAGGCGAGCGGGTTGCTTGGTTTTCCAGCGCCCTATGTTCCAACATGGCGTGGATCTCGGGAGACACTGGCTGGTTCTCCCCCTGGGGTGGCCACCCCTTGCCTGAGCTACAACTGCTTACTAGGGAGGTGAGTTGGTTGCTTGGTTTCCCAGTGCTCCAAGTTCCAACATGGCGTGGATCTCTGGAGATGCTGGCTAGTTCTCCCCCTGGGGCGGCCACCACTTGCCCGAGCCATGGCTGCTTACCAGGGAGCCAAGCTGGTTGTTTTTGCTGCTTTCTTATTAAAAGTGTTTTATTCAGAACTATTTTGTTGGGGTTTTTTTGGGGGGGGTTGTTTGTTTGTTTTTGGTGCTGGGGATCGAACTCATGACCTCACGCTTGCCAGGCAGGCGCTTATGCCGCTGAATATATTTTTATTTTAAATAAGGGATTAATCTTCTCTTTCCCCCAGGGAGTGTATTACCAAATTGGAGATGTTGTTTCTGTGATTGATGAACAAGATGGAAAGCCCTACTATGCTCAGATTAGGGGTTTTATCCAGGACCAATACTGCGAGAAGAGTGCTGCACTGACATGGCTCATACCCACTCTCTCTAGCCCCAAAGATCAGTTCGATCCTGCATCCTATATCATAGGTGAGTGTGACAAATAGTGTACCTTGTTGAATTTAACTCTTTGATATTATGCAAAAGAATGTATTAGTCTGCTTGAGCTGCCATGACAAAATGCCACGGACTGAGTGGCTTGAACAATAGAAATATATTGTCTCACAGCTGTGGAGGCTGGCAATCTGCGTTCAAGGGACCATCAAGATTGGAAGATATTGAAACCCCGCTTCCTGGTGTACAGATGGCTGCTTTCCTACTATGTCTTCAACATGGCCTTTCCTCTTGAGTGTGCTTCTTGTAGGGACACTAATCCTGCCTTCCCTTGTGGCTTCACTTTAAAGATCCCATTTCAGTACCGTCTCACTGGGGAACTAGGTCATTAACACATGACTTTAGAGGCTGGGGGATGCAGTGTAGTCCATAATAAACACTGGGCACAAAGAAAAGTAGACAGCATTGTTGGAAATGAGAGACATACATTATATAGCTGGGGTTTGGGTGCCATTAGTGATTTTGGTTAGAGCTTTGTGTACCTACTAAAAAGTGAAGTGGATAAGATTATTCTGAGTGACCCAGAGTTAAACTGTACAAAAACAATCTATTGCTCAGGAACTAGATTATTTAGGTTATTTATCAAAATGTATTCAATAGTAATTTTTCAAAGAAGTATCTTGTTAAATCTTAAAATTCTCGGTACACGTCCCTCTACACACCACACATTATCATAGACCTTCATTGTTGATGCTTGAAGTGAGGACAGCTGTACTTCTGATCATTTTAAGGGTGTCAAATGATGTGGCAAAAAGTTACTGACATAGACTCTAAAGAAGTTATCAACTAATATAATTTAATGGGTTTTACTGTGAGCTTTTCATTCTTTCTGTAATGAGCACACATTACTTCTGTATCCCAAGAAAAGGAAATACATTTCTTCTTTAGTGAGAACTCCCAGGATGAGTAACATACCAGTGTCTTCTCACTCACACTCAAGGCTGATACCTAACCAAACACGTCTAACCTTCCATTTATAAACCCAGAAAATGGACATTCATTTACCTGTCTGTGGAGCAGAATCCCAGCAGAGGCAGTAATGTATCAGAATCACCCCTGGGCCCTCTCCTGCCTCCTCTTGTTAATCCCCAAGCTTCAAAGTGCTTATCTTTTCTGGTGGAGACACCACCGTGTGGAGATCAAAACTCTGGAATCAGATTACCTGGGTTCACAGCCCTGCCTACCACTTGGCAGTTATTTGATGAGTCCTTTAATGCCACTTGCTTCACTTGTTTCATATGTAAAATGGGAATAATAGTGGTGCCCAGCTGAGAGGGCTGTAAGGATTTAAAGCACTAATACATAGAGTACTTAGAACCATGTGCAAACTGTAGACTCTGTGTTGTGCTCAGAATCTCAGGAGAGTCATTCTGTTTGGAAGAGTGCCGTATACCATAAGCAATCAAAGTAGAAGAAATGAAGGTAACATCAGGGTAGTGTATGTTTTAAGGGTTAATATTAAGTCACTCCAGAGTGCTTCCACCTGGTTTCTTCTTCTTTTTTTTTTTTTTTTAAATCAGTACCGGGGAGCAAACTCCACCATCATATGCTTGCAAGGCAGACACTTATGCTTATGCCGCTGAGCTAAATCCCCAGTCCTCTTCCTGGTTTCTAAGAATATTTACATTGTATGAAAATGAGGTGTACATTCAGAAACATTTAATCTTGCCATTGGCTGCTTTCTAGGGCCAGAGGAAGATCTTCCAAGGAAGATGGAATACTTGGAATTTGTTTGTCATGCACCTTCTGAGTATTTCAAGTCAAGGTCATCGCCATTTCCAACCGTCCCCACCAGACCAGAGAAGGGTTACATATGGACACATGTTGGACCTACTCCTGCCATAACTATTAAGGAAACTGTTGCCAACCATTTGTAGTCACAGAATTAAAATGGGAACTGGGAATGTATCTTACTGGTCGAGCACTTGCCTAGCGTCTGTGAGGCCCTGGGTTGACCCCTGGCACACAAAAAAATTACCTGATTCTCACATTTTCTCTTATTCATGGTACTATGAAATGTGCCACATGTTTCTTTCATGAAATTCTTAAATGGAAAAATGACTAAAAAGATTTTTCCTTACTATCTAATAATCATTAGCTTTATTTATTACGTGTTACTTAGAAAAGTACAAGGGACAGAAAAAAATGAAATATAGTTAAAGGTAAACATGACATTCTATATATTTATCTTTCCAGGCAAAGACTGCAGTTGGCAGTTTCCAGAGAGGTCATTAGGAACAGGTAGTCTATTTTTTCTTCATAGTTTATTTCTGAAAATTCATAAAACTGATTATATTTTTATACAAATACAAAATATTAACTTGGATTTTTGACCAGAAGTGTAATGAAATAAAATGTAGGTATAAGCAGTAGTGTCATGAAGTTGAGTGAACCTTATCTCCTCATCCAGAAAATGCTGCGACAGTTGAGGCCGCATTTACTGTGAGGGAAGTGACTGGTATGGTTAGCCCTGGCTTCGTTCTCTTTCACCTGATTTTTTGTGACGCACAGAACCACCAGTGACTTGCAGTAGAGCTGCTCCTTGGTGTTCTCATCACCCCCACTGTCAGACCAAGGCTTCTGGCCAAACCACAAGATGCTGCAAACGGCATCTTCCCCAGTGGTGTGTACCTGGGCCCAGGCCTCAGGCATGGCGCCAGAGTTTCTCAACTATCATTGGATCACCTGATAGGCAGAGAGGTGATTTGCAGGTTGTTAGCTTTGCTAGATAAAAAAAATGCCATGAAGCTAAAGCAGCTGTAGTGGGCTGGTCCTGCCAAGCCTTGGCCTGTGGAGGCTGGTAAAAGGAGGGAGCAGTGGTGTAAATAAGGGTCTGCTACCTTGCCTCTTCTGCCCTGATGTCTCCTGCATTTTTCAACCCTCAAAAAACTTGTAGCAGTTTGATTGGATCATGATCTCCACAGTAGCAGCTTTAACTCTTACCCTTCTTCTACATAGTTCGAGCTCCATGTATGTGGTCATCTCTGTCACAAAAGTGAGTAAGGTGGATTGTAAATACCATTGTAAATATTTTCTAGATACAATACTAATGTTCAAAACTTTTGTATTAAAATGTATTTTCACAGTATGTTTACTTTGTATTTATTTGGTTCACTTAGTGACTCAGTCTTATGGCCAAGGACAACCAGGGTGTTGGTTGAGGGAGTGAGGACAGTGACACATGCGAATGGCTGTGGCTGGGGTGCCCTTGGGGGTGTGCTGTGTCCCTGGGCTCAGGCAGCTGGGGCCAAGGCAGACAGGAGCCAGACCTGTCACAGTTTAGCTCTTCCCTCTGTGCCTCTTCATTTTCTACCAAAGGCTGGTTCAGAGCCCTTAGTGCACTGCCCGCGGACTGGGGATGGAACCAGGGCCTCCTGTGTGCTAGTCAGTGACTGCCACTCTCCAGCCCAAGGCTCTTAAATTCTGCCGCCTCATGAAAGCTTTCCAGATTCTTCTGGCTCCTTGAGATCAGTCTGTTTTGTTCTGTGGTTGCATTTAAGTTTCTTCTTTAGTGTCCCTGCTTCTACCCCTACGCTCCCCCAAGGATGGAGGACGTGTTTTATGTACTCGAATGCACTCAGTTCCCATTGTACCTACTCTTCACATAGAGGAGCTGCGTGGTATGGAGTACAGGTTAGATGCTGTCAGCTCCAATACTCACTGGATTTTTAATGCTAACTAACCTAAACTTAAAATTTCATTATACGTAGTCAAAACAAGTAGAATTTCACACTGTCATATGGTAGGTTTGTAGTAGAGTGATTTTGTTATGTTTTTTAGTAGAATATTTTAAAGGTTGTTTTAATAGGATTCTTTTAAAAGAATTTTATTAGTACATGTTTGTGATATATAATACATTCAAAGACAAGGTTTTAAAAAGACAGTATTTGAAAAAGTTATTCCACACCAGTCTGGTTCTTGGCTATGAAAGACTTTCAGAATTTATATGAGTCTTCTATCAAGAAATTTGATGCCAGCCATAAATAGGTGAAATTATGCAACAGTGGAGGGAAATGTACAGGTGTATGCTTGTTATGTATCCACAGGTAACATACACATCTTTAGAATAAAGTTTTTCTCCTGCCTCAGAAGTGGCTGCCCCAGCCGTGTTGCAAGAATGGTGCATCCTACTTCATGGCAGATATGAGGAACATCATATCTTTCGTAAGAAGTACAAGGTACATCCAAGAAATAGAAGCAAGGAGTTGGTCAGTGCCAAGGGGGTACAAGAAAGAACCTGAATACTACCAAGAGGGTAATGCTAAAAACAACAACAAATTAGTCTATTTATTTCACAGAACATTACTACCACCCATAATGACAGTGGTTAGTGATAGGAGAAATGCAGTATATAAAAGAAAAAGCCAAATTCAGAACTGTGTGATGCAGCTGAGAATATAGATGAGTGGCAGGGCACTTGTCTAACATGCAAAGGCCCCAGGTTCCACCCCCGGCACAAAACAGGATGAACTACATAATCCTGCAAGAAGCAACTTTTAGGGGTCCAGGTGTGGCACACGCCTGCACTCCAGGGAGCTAAGGCAGGAGGATCACAAGTTCTAGCTCAGCTCAGGAAACAAACCCTGTCTCAAAAATATTATAAAAATGGCTGGGATGCAGCTCAGTGCTGAAAAGTAAGAAAAACACCTTTTGTATCAGATGGAAGAAGTCACTCTAGAATTTTGACACAGTCACAGAGGATTTTTGTAGCTGCTTGCTTATACTTTATACTTCCAGGGTTTTCCAGATTTTCTACATTGAGCATGCACATATGGTTGTATACTTGCCAGTGGTCATACGGTCTCTGGATTGTAGTCCATGTCTCAGTAGGACGCTTTATCAAGAGTAGTTATTAAATCTTTCAGAGGGTGCTGGCGGAGGACATGCTGAGGAAATCAGTTCAGTGATTTAATTATTCTCCTGTATTCACAAGGTTCTAGGAAGGAACTCGGGAGTGCCCTACTTTAGCTTCCTCAGTTTTAGGACCCCATAAGTCTGAGTTGAGGGCATCTGTGGCATCTGAGTTGTTGGTTTTGAGGGAAAGGACTGATGCAGGTTCCAGTTTGTCCTTCCTCTCCTCAATTTCAAGCCTGACTTCCCTTCCAGACAGCCCGCCCAGCTGCGAGTGACCCCTGCACAAGAGCAGAGACCGTGCGCAGGGCCCTCAGCAGTCTCCCACCCCAGTGCAAGGCCAAGGCTCTCAGCTGTCTTGCACTGGGTCACTCTGCTCTGATCAAATTCTGACTGATACGGTTACTGAGATGCCAAAGGAGAAGGTGAGAAACTGCTGTTTCTCCTTACACGCTATTTAGAATTATTTGCCTCTTTTTAAAAAAACTATACATAATCATATATCGCTATGCTATACACTGATACTACATATTAATGTACATGTAATCTATATTATTGGGGCACAATGATAGATTAGTAAAGGCACAATTAAAAAATAACAAACTTACAGACATGTTATAGCAAGTTAAAATCCCTCAGCCGGCCTGCTAACTTCAGCCAACCTTGACTAGGGCCAGCGGCTTTTCTTCTGATAATGCACTGGGCCAACTTGACTGTTCTCAGCTTGTTTTTCCCTTAATTAAGAAAATATATGACTTTTAGCTGGCCTCGAGGGCTTTGGCTGGGGCAAAGCAACCCAGTCAAAGATACTTTTTCACTCTGCCTGCTCTGCTTGAACCCCCTCCCCTCATCCCCAGCATGTTTCTATGCTGTGATAAATAATTCCTTTAAAGCAAATGTGTTTAGAGTTAGTTTACCTGACAATATATAACTTAATTCAATCGTGTTACCAATCATGTAATGCCTTCTACTTCCTGCTTGCAAACTGTATTTAAATTGAACCCAAAACTGCCTTAGTGCTGCTGATTTGGAACTGAGATTCCCGCTAGCATAAATGAACAGTTGCCTTCTAGATTCCTCGGTGCAAAGAGTCTTCCATTTGGTATGATATTGGTTTTTCTGTGACAATATTACATATATTATGTAATATATAATATATTTAATATTAATATGATGTAATATATATTAAATACATTTCCTACCTGAGGAAAGTTGCCAGCATAAAAAGGAGACCTGGAGAGGAAGAGTATTGTTGTTTGGAGTTGGTGGTTCTTCTGGAGGGGCTTGTCATGCTGGTTCCCGTGATATAAACTCAGCTGTTATCATCAGAGGAACTTGGGACCTTGTCGCTGAGAATGGCTGAGGTTCACTTTGGGGGAGCTCTGGTCCTTACTTTGATCATTGCTTTCTGATTCCGGAAGGGAAGATGTGTGCTGTCCAGTCTCCAGGAGAAGCTTGTCACGCTGGCTTCCTGATGTGCTCAGCTGTTCTCATCGTCAGAGGAGCTCAAGACCTCATCATCAATGAGGATGGCTGTGGTACTTTTTGGGGCAGCCCTGGTCCTTATTTTGAGCATTGCTTCTTGGCACCAGTATAGAACCCTCAGCCTGCTGGCACAGCTCCTTCACCCCACTGGCATAGACTTTCTAGCTTCCATTGACTTTGGGGCCTTCCCAGTGCAGATTCATGAGATAGACTTGCATGGGTCATTATCATGGGCTCTAAGTTTTCAACTGAACTAATGTAGATTATTGCCATGGGATCCAGGCCCTTGGCTGGATTTTTTAGCTCTTTAGTGTTGTGGACAGATTTCCTGCACTTTCTTTTATTTGACTCCTTCGGTGACCATTATAGATAATACTATAAATTATGTGTTCTAAATGTAATTGTCCTTGCAATCCCTGACTACAACAGCAGGATTGATGTAACTGCTACCTGCTTCACAGGGGCTCGGGAACATGGGGGCCATCCTTGGAAAGACAGCCAAGAGTGGCCACAGAAAAGCTCGAGAATCCTGCTGGTGGGTTGAGGATTTAGTTCAGCAGCACAAGCACCTTCCTGGCAAGTACAAGGTCGTGAGTTCAATCCCTGGTATCAAAAAAAAAAAAAAAGAATCCTGCCAGTGTCCTTGGGAAAGACCACTGGGCACAGGGCTTAGGCAAGGGAAAGCCAGGCTAAGAATGCCCTGAGCACCAGAACAATGCCATAGATGACTTTGTGTCAGGTATTATAATATTGTTTGGACAATTAAATGTACGTATCTTTTACTCTGAGTAACTAATTTAAAGATAACAATATGCAACATATTAACCATTGTTACCCTCTACTTACATGTTTTAAAATTTTATTTTTCTCTTTTTAAAATAAAAAATACATACTTTTTTTTTTTTTTTTGTCCCCCAGACAGGCTCTCGCTATGTAGTCCAGGCTGGTCTTGAATTCACTATGTAGCCCAGGCTGGCCTCAAACTCATAGCTATCCTCTTGCCTCAACCTCCTGATTGCTGGGGTTACAGGCATGTGCCACCACACCTGGCTAATAATATCTACTTTTCAAATATGTTGGACAGCTTTCTGTCACCATAACTAATATATGAGATAACTTATGTAAAATAAAAAGCTTTGTTTTGGTTCAGTTTTGGCTATGATTGGTTGGGCCTGATACTTTTGGGCCTATGGCAAGGGAATGCATCCTGGCAGCAGGGCATGACAGAGCAAAACCACTCACTGCATGGCCAGGAAGCAAGAGAGACTGGTGGGGGATCCCAGTATTCCCTTCAAGGGCAGCCTTTCAAAGACCCGAAGTCCTCCCCATTAGGCCCCACCTGCCATAGGTGAGGGGCCAAGCTTATCGCAGTGTTTAGCTGGACTTAGTGGTGCATACCTGTAATCACAGCACTGTGGAAGGCTGAAGCAGGAGGATGGTAATTTAAGCCCAGCCTGGGCAACTAAGTGACTTAGGAGACCCTACCAAAAATGACAGCAACAGCAGCAAAATGCTGGATAGGTAGCCCAGCATAAAGGCCTAATTCAGCTTAATTCCCAGTACTGTAAATAATAGGAAGAAGGCTTTGGAGTATACCAGTATTAGGTGATAACAACAGATGTTCAAATCACATACAAAAAGATGTTTTTAACAGAAAAATGGGGGGGGGCTCCATTTTTCTGTTAAAAATGGCTTTGGTACATAGACATATGTACCAAAATTACCTATGTCTAGCACTGCTGAGGCTAAAGGAGATGGTGGAAGTGTTTATCTGAACACCCTTTAACACGCAACTCATCACAACAATTTCACTTCAGGCATCATCTGATCTAGAAAACAAAGATGCTTGGAACAAGCACATTCATAGCAACAGGATTTGAAATTGTAGAAGACTAAAGACTATCGATAGGAGAACATGGTAAACAACCATCAATAGAACATAGTAAAAAAAAAAAATCCAGGATGTGGATACTTGGCAGGAGTTCAAAAAGAAGATATTGTATAGGTATATGGTTGTAACTTGGGACCATACTCAGAAGTGAAATAAATCAGGTTCGTATGTGTAAACATCATATTGTCTCCCTGATGTGAGAAACTGAAAGAGTAAATAAGGTCCAGAAATGTACAATGGATACTGTGAAATGGAAAACTTGAAAAGGAAAAAGGAAGTAGGCTGAGGAAAAGGGGAAAGAACAGAAAGGGAAAGGGGGGAAATGCAGGTTAGTGTCTCTTATATTATATTATAATATTATAATATTATAATATTAGTGTCTCTTAGTTCATTGACGAGGAAGGTTTGTGCTAATATTGATTGGAGAATTGTTTATGCCTGCATCTTGTACTCTGAGCAACTACTTTAAAGATAATAAGAAGCAATGTGTTAACTGTTATAGCTTAAAGTCCTCTTGACTAACCTGACTCCATATTAACTTGCAGTTAAACTCTCATATTAGCTTGTAGCCTAGATAAAATGTACTCAGAATTCTAAGAAATGTTTTTTTGTGTGTGTGCCAAATCGTGCTGACAACAAACAAGCACTGCCAACTGAAAAAAACGTGTTGCTATGCCAACCCAGAGACTTGGAAACCCCCCTGCTTGTGGTTTTTGCCTTTATAAACTCCACCCCCTTTCAGCTCGGGGCTCTCACTGTCAGCTTTGAAACAGGCTGATCTGAGGCCTAATAAAGTGCTTCTAAAATCTCCAGTTTGGAATCTCGAGTGGTATATTGTTTGGGACCTGCCTCATTAACTATCATTATTCTCCTATTATTTTATAAAATTTTGTTTTACCTATTTCCATAAAATAAAAAACATAAA
This sequence comes from Hydrochoerus hydrochaeris, assembly GCA_004027455.1. Classification (NCBI taxonomy): domain Eukaryota; kingdom Metazoa; phylum Chordata; class Mammalia; order Rodentia; family Hydrochaeridae; genus Hydrochoerus; species Hydrochoerus hydrochaeris. The sequence continues at coordinate 81,920 of PVLA01006789.1, forward strand.
AGAATAAAGATTGTATTGTGGATATAGATCTTTTATTAGTAAGTAAAAAAAGAATTATAGAACAATATATAACATCTGGCCTGCTAATGGTAAAAATACCTGGCTGGGTTCCTCTGTGTGTATCAGGGTATAAATGTATCCAGAAAAGTGTGAATGGCGTACACCAAAGTGCTCATGGCAACTACCTGTAGGGACAGGTACACCAAGAGGGTGACATTGAGTGAGATTTGTTTTACATGAGTTGTTTGCCATTACTTACAAGTGGATATACATGTATTTGTCAAATTCTAAACTGTAGTATAATAAGAAATGAAAATAATCCAGTATTACCCATTTCTTCTGAGGTAGACATTACCCAGTGTACAGGTACTGACTTACCAAGATTAAATGGATTCTCACTTGTTTCCAATCTGTTACATTCCTTGGGCTAATTGAATTTCAGATGCTATTTCCTTACAGTATAAGAAACACTTACTGCAGACACAGTGCTGAGTTGTAACTGCTATGATTCTCTGTTTTGACTTTAAGGACAAGCAACAGAATGTGGCTACCTGGCCTATGTTTTCCTGAATGGTAACTTCATTTGACAGGCAAGGTCGCCCTCCCCAAAAGCATGGTGGGGGTAAAGAATCCATGCTGAATGTTACTGTGGCAGAGGTCACATGTTCTGTGCCTCTAAATTTGCTAAAAAATCAATGTTGTATTGGTTCAAGTTTGTTTGACTCACAGATCTCTTTTCATTATTTCTACCTAGCATAATTTATATTCTTTTGGTGGGAAAAGTAAAAGGAAAAGTCTGTACTCAATATTTTTAGTTAATCCGTTGGTGACACAGTAATCAAAATAGCAATACTTTATTTAGTGCTATGCTTGGCACAGAGCTAAGTACTTTGCATAAGTTAACTCCACTAATCCTTGGTGCATTTAATCCTTTAATGCTGGTTCCGTAAGGCAATGTGTGCGTTCCCAAGGTCATATCACACAGCTGGCCAGGTAAAACTTAAATTCAGGCTACCTATTCTTTATATTTCTACTGAGGAACCACCAGCAAAAGTACAACATCTACTTTAAGAAATACACAGAGCACCAAGATCAGCAGAAGCAAGTAGGTGCTGTCATTAAATATTGGCAAGAGCAACCTTACATTAGCATCAAGAACCTAGGAACTGAGTCTCATATGGCAGAGGGCTGCAGAAGTCTTGGGCTGAAGTGTTCTCCTGTACTGAGACAGAAGTAGCTGAGGGGCTGGTGGTGACAGCAGAGATGTGCACCCCGGTGTAGACAGCCAGTGTGAAACACAAGGTCACTGATACGCTCTCGGACAGGTCACAGAGGAGATTAAGCTTGATAATACTTCAGGTTGCTTAGGAATGTTGCATGGTGCAGAGTAAATGCTCCATAATATCATTATTTGTCAGAGAATAGACCACCAGCTCATACCATTCAATTCAGTTGGTCACCATTCCAGGTAGGCTGGCTCTGTGCTTACTATAGGCAAAGAAAAGTAGAATAGGAACCCCTGATACCCTGGGTTTGTTTTGAGGGTTTTTTTCTGGTTGTGGCAGTGACATCTGAATCTAAAACTCCTGCCTCTTGCCAACTTCTCGTCACACTCCCTCAGGACCAATGTGCACTGATTGTTAGGGAGCGTTCTCCGACAGCCTGGGACCTCCCTCTCCTGATACCAAACACAGAGGACTCCTGATTGGTTCCCCCAAGTTTCCTGGGCTGGGCCTGCACTTTTGTGCTCACGCCTTGCCATGGCTCTTGGGCATAGTCAGTCACTACCACAGACATTTCTAAGCTGCTGGGAAGAGTCTGTGATCAGACGTTGAAGTTCAGGTGGGATCTACATCAAGCCAAAGACCCTGCCCTAGCCCTCCTGCTTTGCAGTTCAGGTTTCCCCAAACTCAAATCACAGTAAAACTTATTTAATGTTTTATTCATCAGTTGTCATCTGCCTGCACTTGTACATTCTTGTTTATTTTATCTTAAAGAGGATAAAACCAAGGAAAATAAAACAGAACAAAACCAAACCAAACAAACCAGTGTAAGTGATATAGGTCTTCAAAACATTACGGAATCAACAATAGTTACCATAATGCCTTTTGTTGTCTTCAAAATAGCTGCAGATACCTTATGACATAGTACAAATCAAAGAGAACAGGAATAGAAACAATAAAAACAAAACAATGAATACAATAAAGGATTTCAAAACCAGCCAATAGTGAATTCAAAATTGCTACCATAATTTATCTTGCTGGGGATTTAGCTCAGCAGCATAAGCATCTGTCTTGCACTTGTATAATCTGTCAGATTCCTTGAAACAGAGAAAAGTTGACTCAAAAAGTTAAGGACAACAGTACTTGCTTAATTTACATACTGGCTGACCTCAAATTATCTGTTTGGCAAACAGATAATTATTTGAATAATTTTTTGGTTGAAGTGATTTGATGATGAAACTGTCTACATGTACTGGATGTAAATGTAAAATATGAATGTCTTCCAGATGCTAACTGAATAAATACAATTACATCAAAAAAACCCCACCAGCTGTAGAATTTTATAATACTGCCAGCTGTAAAACATGGTAACACAAGGACATGCTTATGTTAGATGGGCTATAGTTTGAGAGAAAGCTGTAGGTTTAAAGTGGTTTTGTTTATTTTGTGTTCAAGATATGTGATAAGACATAAAGCACTTCTACAATCTAGTCCTTTATTTTTCTTTAAAACAATGTTTTTCAACTTGCAAGTCTCAAATTGAGTGGGTCAAAACTAGCATCATGTGTATGAAATAGAATAAAAGAATAGAAAAGATCAAAGACAACATATGTTTTAAGGGCAGGTATTGTTCTGTGAAATTTTTGTTTCAGCAGTGTGAGTTATCTGGACAAGTTGGTGACACAAAACTATTAATCTGGGTGTGGTTAAAATACTTTTAAAATCAATGGTTTAAATCCCAGTGTTTTGCTTTTGTGAAAAATTTCTGAGGAATAGTCCAAAATAAAGATCTAGAACAAACTACCTAATTTCAATTATTTGTCTAAAATTTTAGGCAGATTTTCTGTGTGAATCTATGGTTAGTGGTATTTGTTATTTTATCTTTGCTTTCAGTTGTATATTTTTTAGACCCTTGGAAACTTCCTTGGAGGCTGAGTCCTAGACGATGCTTTGAAAAGTCAGATTGTCTAGGAAATGAGTAAACTCCATATAATAATGACATTGTTCAGTGTTTTGCATTTTATATGGTTTTTCCTTTTATGAGTATTTTACCAGAAAAATGTAAATGCTCATTTACTTTAAGAATCCATTATCTATTATTGTACCTGTCCAGTTTCCATAAAATATTATCTCCCTGTCGAAAATAAAATCAGTGCTACAGGCATAACTCACTGGTAGAGCATGTATGTGCTTGGCTAACATGCTTAACACCCTGGGTTCAGCCTTCAGAGGCACACATGCACACACGTGCGTGCACACACACACACACATACCAGATCAAGTTTATAAAGTTTATTATACAGTTTGAACTGGGAGCTCTCAAACAAAGTGGTAAGAAACTTGGGTTACAGCAGCTGCAGCAGGTTTATAAAGGGCAGAGAAGGAAGGACTTTGATCTTTCTCATGACTGTCTGTTACACATTGACATTGTAACACCCACTGAACTGTTTAAACTGATTTGGTTTATAGCCAGTTGATGTAATCAGTAGTACTGATAAGGCCATAAAATTTGCATTCTGTATTTCTCAACAGTGAGCATACCTGAGAACTCAGGGTAACTTACATGTTATATGGCTTATCTTTTTTTGTGGGGGGATACTGGGAACTCAGGACCCTGCACTTGCCAGGCAGGTACTCATGCTGCTAAGCTATATTCCCAGCCCAACATATGGTTTATCTTGGAGTATGTTTGAACTGTGGTCTCCATTTTAATCTTTTTCTTTAATACTCCTACTTGTCTTTATTCCAAGGATTATCCCAATTTCAGTTGAGAAATAAGGATGATTCACAAATACAATTCTTTGAGTCCAGCATGAGGTAAGTGTTCTAGTTTACTACAGTAAGCAAAGTACACAGAACTCAGTGCTTTAGAATTTATGATATACTGAGAGACATTTAAACATGGTAAAAAAATTAAAAAAAAAATTCAGAGTATTCAGAGTAGGCTCTGATCCCTCCACTGAATGTTCTCCCAACCAAGCTCTTAACAGATTTCAGGTCAGAAATTATAAATACTGATTAGAGAAGGCATAAAGAATGATCGGTTCACCACTCTATATTGTGAAATGAAGCTATAAAGCTGAATTGATTTCAAGGCACACTATTTTGGCCATGCGCAGGCTCTGTAGGTAGAGCAGACTGCTGACCTCATGTGGACTTGGGGAAGCTGGAAGGCTAAGGATGGAAAATGAAATGCCAGGCTATGTCATCCCAGGTGGGGACAGAGTCTGAGTATCACCAGAGCCCTATCAAGAGAGATAAACATGGGTTTGGTCTGTCTTAGCCTTTAAATGCTCCGGGGTAGGACACCCGGAATTGATACCTCAGTTCAGTGACTGCCATTATAGAACCAGGATCCTGTTTTCTTGCTCTGCCTTTGCAGGTATGTGATACTTCACCCTCATGCTTGCAAGACAATTGGTGTAGACCCCAGCATTGCATCCTGATTCCAGAAAAGAGGCTGGCCCTGGAGACTTCTGTGTATACTGTGTCCAAAACTTTGTCATGTGGCCATGCAAGACTGCCATGGAGATCTTGTGACTCAGTGATTCACATTCCAAAGAGCATAGAAAGGCAAAAGAGAGGATGCTGAATGAGTGAAACTGACATTGGTAAAATTAGGATACAAGTGAGCAATGGGACATGGGTTGACTCTGTGGGAATGGGTGGATCATGAAGTAGCAGAGGTCAGGTAGCTGCACCATAGCAGGCCAGGTGGATGTGATTATTATCAGCAGCAAAGCCAACATGCTAATTATCATTGCCTTGACTGCAAGGCAGACTGAGTTCAGGGGTCCAGGGAAAGGGCCCTGCAGTAACATGCACCTGCTCTGCATCTTCCTCCCTCCACACCTTCCCCCGAGGAGCCAAGGCCACTCTTCAGCTGTCGCCCAGGACCCTGGAAGTAACCAGGCTGGAGAAGATCAGGGATATAGGCCTGCAACTCACTTTCATTCCTGGAGATGCAGAACCCCACTGTGACCCACTCTCAGTGAATGCATACTACTATTCTGAGGGGCAGCCCCAACCAGAGTGGAAATCTGTTAAAAATTTAAATGTACTTAACAGCTGCATAAAAACATAAAAATTATACATATTAATGGAATAATATGCTCTTCCAGTACCCACATTGTGTAGTGTTCAAGGAAGGTTAAGCTTACTATGACAAAAACTTATTATCTAGAGGCACCCTACTGTGTAATGGTACATTAGAACTTTTCTCCTATGGGAGTTTTCTTTCTTTCTTTTTTTTTTTTAGTACTGGGAATTAAGCTCAGGGCCATGCACATATGAGGCAGGCTCTACCACTGAGCTACATTCCCAGCTGTTATTTTTTTTGAGACAGAGTCTTGCTAAGTTGCCCAAGCTAGCTTTGAATTTGCCATTCCCTTGCCTTGGCCTCCCACATAGCTAACATTATAGGTATGTGCATCATGCCTGGCTGGGAGTCAGAATTTTTGAGTAAGTTATCTCCTTAATTTTTTCAGAAGAGTAAAATGTCTGATACAAAAACCTATGTTGATTCATAGGTAGTAGCTAAAAACCAGATTGTGGTTAATTGTGAAAGAGCTTGTCTGGCCACGAGGTCTTGAAAGAGTCAGAGTTCTTGGAATAGGGCCAGTGGTCTAGGAAAGGTCCAGCCAGAATTCTTGGGAGGAGCCTAGAGAATGTTTCCTGCATGAATGCTCAGCTAAAAGCCTTTGGTGCCTTCAATGATCAGGCAGCCTAGATAACTTCTTTACAGATGCCGGTCAGCCTTCTGTTCCAGCCACATGGTGCTTATTTAATGGACTGATTACAAAGTGGTCAGTGGCAGGGCTGGGAGTCGTAGCCCAACCTCACAATGTGGACACCCTTTATCCAGACAGCTTGCTTGTCAGCAGCATTGATTGCTGTGCAAGTCCATCCCAAGGGAGACCAGGTCAAGCCTGGTGGCTGGCTGATAATACCTATTTTATCACACAGGTGGGGGCAATCTGTCCCTTCTGGAGAAGACACACTGGGATTGGACTTGCTTTGTCCTCGAAAAGTACTTATAATATTGTGCTGCCCCACATGACATTGCTTCTGACCAGGTCACTTCATACTGAAAAGAATAAGGCAGTGGGCTACCTATGGAATTCACTAGGTTTAAGGTAACTATTACGACCCTGGAACAGCTGAGAAACAATTTGGAGAAACAATTATTTCTGAGAGTACTGTCCTACAAGATGCCATGTATTTAGTATGTGAAATGAACCAGTGGCCATAATCCTAACACAAGGACCTGAAAACCTAAGTGAAAAATGTGTGTGTGTGTATGTAGCACTTGTCAGTTCCACACCTAGTGACCCAAAACATCTTTGCTATGATGAGACTGAAGGTTTTTCTAGATTAGAGCTAATGAAGGAGGAATGCTTCTCCCAAGGGAATATGTAGCAGGCCTGAGTTGACACAGGATGAAAAATTACTTGGAGTCAAGATTTAGTCAGATCATGGACAGACCAAGAGGGGTTGACACAAAGTCTCAGGAAAACAGCTGTAAGCTGAGACATCTGTGTTATTTATTTGTACCTTGAGGACATGAGAACAAAGATGTAGAAGAAAAGCATTTGCAGCATTGATGTAGGAGTTCTAGTCAGGGGACAGGAAAGGAATAAGATAGTCTGCTTTGTGCCACATAACTTAGTTTAAGCCATCTAAACTAGGGGCAAGGGGGCCACAATGGCCAGAGCAAACATCTCTGAGGATGACTTGCTTTTAATTCTGCAGGCTATTTTCCTGCAGATCTGCTCTAATCTTTAACAATGCATTCCAGCAGCCTAGGTGTTTTAGTTACTTTTCTGGTTGCTGAGACAAAATACTCAACATCCAAAGTTAAAGGAAGAAAGGTTTATTTTAGCTCACAGTTTGTAGAGGTTTCAGTTCATATCTGGTTGGCTCCAAGACTGAATGGCATGACAGAAGGGCACCACGGGGGGTGGGGGGGACAGTTCATAGTAGGAAGAAGGCAGGGGGCAAAACAGAAAGACACCAAGCATCAAGAGACAAGCAACGACCTTCTGCCTGTCTCTTCTATCCTTCCAGGCACTCACACTTAGGGTGGGATAGCATTACTCCTAACATCACATGGAATCAATACCAACATCACATCCTTGATCCCCAAATTACATACTGGAGATCCAACTACCTCTGAAAAGCCTTACCTATGACTGTATGAGACTCTGGGTAGACATCCAGATAGAAGCCATAATACTGGGAACTGTTATCCCAAGGTCCCTTCCTTATCACACTCATTTCAATCACTTCCTTGTCCAGTTTCCCCACAGAGACACAGTAGTAATTCCACCTGGCTTTGGCACAAAAGGGTCTGAGCAGTAAACTGATTCAAAGAAGGAATACAAAGTTGTTGCTACACACAATGCGTGATGAGAAAAATATGAACAGAAACCTGTGGACTATAAAAGCATTTAAGAGACAACTTCTGCCACCTTAGATGGGAAGCATGCGAATGGCTCAGGGAGAAAGGTTTCAGGTCATCCCATTGAAGAAAGGTCTAATCCACCAACAAATGGGCTGAAGTCAAGGGAGCAGGTAACAGAACAGAGAATTAAAAAAATATCAGATCTGGCCTCATAATTAACTGAAGAAAGGGCAATGATTACTATCTATACACCTGTATATTTTAATTAATGTTTTCCTTTCCCCTTATCTAATTACCATATAATTACACACCAGATACATAGTTTGTATAGATGGTGGCTGATTTAACAACATAGCTTGCAGATCAAGAGAATACCAAGATAAAATCACAGTGCCACCATGAGAGGAATGGACATTATTCAAAAAGATCCTGGATTTTCTGATGGATACAGTGTATCTTGGGGATGTGATTTCAGTTCCTGTTGTAAATTTACAATTTATGTAATTGTATATGTTTGGATCAGTAGAAAACAAGAATTTTTCATAAACCGTCAAGAAAGTGGTAACTGTAAAATTTGTCAAGTGCTAGAAAGAGGCTAAGTATGCAATTGTTCTATGAAATTTACTTAATTATATTTTCTATTGTTTTATCTTCAAAGGAGAAATATGTACCACTGCTTGGCCAATATTATTTCATTAAGGATTTAATATACTTTGTGGGAAATAAAACACAGAAACTGTAATAAATATCTCAATTTATTCAACAATATTAGCCTCAAGTAATCTTGATCACTGCATAATCACAGCAGTTACCAATCTGCGATTTTATGATTAACCAAATCTGTCAAATCAAAAAAAAATTTACAGACACCATTTTTTTGTACTGTTACAACATATGGACAAGCCACAAAAACAAAACAACAAACAAACAAAATACTCTTACAAGTATATTTTATGCTAACGTTACTTTCTGTCCAGGTCGAAACATTGTTCCACTCTGACTTTTTTTCTTCTTTGGATTCTGAAAACTTTCATACCTTAAAAAGTAAGGTATTTGATAAATGTAAATATTATGATAATAAGAGATAACTGATGCTTACAAACAGGATTATATACATACATACATACATACATACATACATCTACTTATATTTGTTCATCTATATCTTTTTTTCTTTAGACAAAGTATCAACATAGGCTGGTCTCAAACTCCTGCCAAAATAGCCTGCCTGAGCCTCCTGAGTAGCAGAGTACGGGTGCACACCACTAGCCCCACTCAAAATTGTATTTTAAGAGATAAAAGGGAAAAAAAAACTGTGACAGATTAAAGAAAGTTCTTACAAATAAATTTTCAAAGCTGTAATCTAATTGAAAAAAGGAGCAAGAAGAATGAAGAGAAAATTTGGAAAAGATAAAACATAAATGGCAATGAGTAACATAAAAATTATAACACCTATTGTTTTAATCAAACAAATGAAAATTATTAAACAAGCTACCATTTTTCTGCAATCAAACTGACAAAGGTTAGAAAAACACCACAACTAGTGCAGGACTAGTGCAGGTACAGACCTGGCACTCTGTTCTGCTGCTGAAATACACATACACATTTTAAAATCTTTCTGGAAGGCAATTTGGCAATACATTTCTTTTTTCTTTTTCTTTTCTTTTTTTTTGGTGCCAGGGATTGAACTCATGACCTTGCATTTGTGAAGCAGGAACTTATGCTGCTGAGCTAAACCCCCGGCCCGGCAATACATTTCTTAAGCCTTAAAAAGTGTAAGTGCCCTGTTGATGCAACCACTGAAAGATCTAGGCAGACATACAACTCTTATTAAAATAGTCGTTACCAGACTGCTTGTCACAGGGAACACCTGGAAGTGATCTGAATACCCAAAATCTGGATAGTGTATTATTGCTATACAATAAAATGACATTAAAACAACAAAGTGGTAATCTCTTTAAAATGTAAAAGAATGTGCAAGATGTGTGGATGGCTAAAAAGGCGGACAGCAGAATAGCAATAGGTGTAGTATATTCTTATTTTGGTAAAAAAGGAATGTATTAGCGTGCAAGTCTTGTAAGATTAAAGGAAACTTCTGGTTCTTTAAACTTATGTTTTCTGATTTTCCCATAAGTACATATTATTGATGTATGTTTACATACACATGCCTCAAAGTAGTAAAAAATAAAACAAGAGTTGAAATATTTATTCTTGAGAAAGCAGGAATAAATATTCTTTGAACTGTGTTTAATTCCTATCCAGAATGGCTCCCAGGTGATGGGTCTCAGCCTCACAGGTGGCTACAGAGTCAAGACTCCTATAAATCTTAATATCTTCATAGTCCACAAATGAGATTAATAAATTATTTTAAAAGTGAAATGGTAATTTTTCCATAAATTTTGCAAACCATGTAGTTGGAATCACTTAGAGCTCTTAATTGTCTTCATCAAAGTTTCTAAATTAAATTATTTTATGATGAATAATTCAAATAGAATCAAATGAATTGGTCAATTAACATTCAATTTTGACTTCTGCTAGCTATCTTTTTTTTTTTTTTTGGTACCAGGGATTGAACTCACAACCTTGTACTTGCCAAGCAGATGCTTATGCCACTGAGCTAAATCCCCAGCCTTAATTTTGACTTCTGTACTCCTGAAGTTTTTGCATGTCTAAATGTTTATCTATTACGTATCTTTTGTTTTTGCCATGCTGGGGATCAAACCCAGGGATTCACATATGCTAGGCAAGTGTTCTACTACATAACTTTTTAAATAAAGAAATGTATTTTAAATGAGAATTTCAAAAGTTTAAATGAATAAACTGAGGGTGTTGGTGCACACCTATAATCCCAGCATTCAGGTGGCTGAGGTAAGAGGATCAACATCAGTTCTAGGTCAGCCTCAGCTACGTAGTGAGTTGAAGGTCAGTTTATACATGTAATGAGACTGTGTCTTAAAAAAACAAACAAACAAAAAAACCCCAAGAGACAAGAAAGAAAAGAGAAGTTTAAATGAATAATGATGTCACTGTGATGTATTTCTGTATCAGAATCTGTTACTTACAGCTTGGCAAAATTCTTCCAGTCATCTTCACTAATGGAGGGTCTTGTATGACCAAGGGCAGTCATTAAATGTGACTGACTAATAGCCACACTGGTTTTGACTGGTCCTGGCTGGTGAAGGGATTCATCCTCCTTAAATAAAATTTAAACAGTTAGCTCGGCAATGGGAAAGAGTGGCAGTTTCACTTCTTTTTGACAATTTTTCATGACACCATCCATTCCATTTCTTACAACTAATTAAGAGCAAGGAAGTACATAACCATTTGACTGACTCCATGTGTTTCAATACATATAGTTCATAGGCCAGGGATTTAGCTCAGTGGCACAAGTGCCTGCCTGGCAAGCACAAGGTCGTGAGTTTGATCCATATATATATTTCATTTATAAATCAAAGAAATACGTATTAAAAGAGGAAAAACAACTTTTAGTAACTATAAAGAGAGGGGAAAAAAACCCATACTCCACTTTGGCTCCGGTATCTGCCTTTGATGACACTGATATCTGCCCTCAGCTGATCTCGCTGCTCCTGGGTGAGCTCCGGGCAGCCCTCCTGAGAAGCTGTCCTGAACACCGAAGGCTGGGGAAACGGGGGCTCTCTCCCAGGAAGCCCAGGCAAGTCCTGAGTCACAGAGCTGGCTGTAGAGAGACACTGTGAGCTCTACACATGATGAAAGAAGGAACACAGAACAGGAAGGGAAGGACAAAAAAAAATATGTGTTTATCAAAGATAAAAATTAAAACACTTAAGCAATAAACCTAAACACAGATCAAGTTTAATTTATTAAAGTAGGCAAGTTTAAAATATGCTGGCATTCTATGAAGGTTTACTGATACCTATGCTGTACGACTCTGTAGAGTGAAAACTGCCGTAACAAAGAGATTTATTTTCTTTTTATGCTTTGTTACTTAAGCCACCATACTAATGGCCAAGACAGATTCCAAATGAGTCCTCCTCTTGGTCTTCTGCAAATAATTTACTAAGGTTCCAGGACATTTCTAGATAGAAATTAAGAAATAAAGGAGAGAAAGTCTAAAAGTAAAATAGTATATTATTATTTTTAGGTATAAAAATGAGTAACTTAAAATTTTTAAGAACCTGAATAAAGCAAGTGCACAAAAAATATAACTAAATAAACATAAAAATGCTACATGTACCAAAAAAATAAAAAATAAACAGTGGATCACTATTAATTTTGGAGGGATATACACTGAATGATAAAAATTAAGTAGAAAAAAAATCAATGACATTGTCCATCCCTAATCTAAATATCTTCCTTGTTGATATATTACTGCTTTTCCTGTGTTTATATTTTCCACAAAACAAACAGATTTGTTAAAATTTTTTATACTATTGTATGAAATTTGTCATTATTCTCAAGTGTTCTATGATAATTTTTTTAGTATAAAAGAGATGTGCTAAGAAGTGTTTAAATGCACTAATTAAGAAAGGTAGCCCAGAGTGAAACCAAATCACAGTCACTAGTTACTCCAGTTGTTCCTGCTCCCAGACTATTTAAAAGTTGTTAACCAGGAATGTAAGTTACTAACTAAAATAAATGGGAAAAACAAGACTCTTTTTACCAAAGAACTAACCAACCATATGTGGAGCTGGCTAGGAGGATAATAAGCGTCTAACTTTATACCAATATAACATATAGCTTTACATTTCAGAACCATGTAAATAGCAGTGCAAGATACCAAATCAGAAGAAGTTCCATTTCCAAGTTCTGATTCATAAGAACTTCCAAAGTAGAGCCGGTACATATTAAATTTTGATTCATCTGGAAGGAGCTCTGACATCTCTAGAGAAACAAGAGACTGATCTAAGCCACATTCTCCATCGCCAGCTGAGTCATCAGAGCCACTGCTGTGGTTAAGAAAGACCATCGAGGACAGACTTAGGTCACTATCAGAGCTGGAATTTCCATCCTGAGACACACAAAGGGAGAACCTGTTGTAACATCTAAATAATCCATGAAATACAGAAAGCATTCAAATAGAGTGATACGAGGAGGCCTGAGGTATTGCCCAACAAACTCATTAATTCTCAATGGTTGTGAGACATGCAGTACAATTTTAACTATTAAAGAAAGCTGGGTATGGTAGTACACACCTGTAATCAACTATGTTAAGGGCTTTTTTATGATAGAGTACAAACACATGATTTTTTTAAATAGTGAAAGAAAGATTTATAAACTTGAATGGCTTGCCAAAATAAGAAACAAAACTCTGAGCTTCTGATTTGGGAACATTAGGAGCCTGAAAACATCTCTAATAAAATGTGGGAAACAAGAACATACACAAAAATATATGGTAAAGCCTATGAAGTAACAGATAACCAACTGTAATAACTAATCAAAACCCCATCCTTAGAGAAAGGCTGATTCTAGGGCTGGGATACAGAAAGGGCAATAAACCAAGAACACCTTGCATCAGCAACTAAGAAGTGACCCAAGAACAATGAGGATGCACTCATAATGACACAGCTGTCACTTATAAGGGGGTCTCCTTAGAAGGACTGGTATAATTTTATCTTCAAAATAAATAAAACTTAAGCTGATTATGTTTTAAAAAATTAAAGTACAAAACTAAGAATTTTAACCATTTTCTGTTAATTTTAACTCATGATATCCCAATTTAATATTTTTCCAAACACCAACACATTTTTGCTAACATTAAAGAAACACACACCAAATTCTTCATAATTACAAGTTTAAATGTCTACAGTTTTACCAAAAGTGTTAAGAATATTGTACTCCAAGACTAAACATTGCTCTTTCCCTGGCACTGTCTAAGGCCCTCTGCGTAACTGACCTGCAGCCCACTGCAGAGCAGCCGTGCATGCAAGGCTTCCAGCTGGGCGTTGTAGAGCAGAGCTTTCAGATCTGCTCCAGTGAAGGTGTCGGTCGCGGCTGCCACGTGCTGAAGGTCCACGTCGTCAGCCAGAGGCAGAGAATCGCTGAGGACATTTAAGATCTCAAGACGGGACTCCTGGGGGAGGAAAATGAATTAATGTTAACAAAAAAATTAAATAATATTTTCAATTGTGTATCCTATGACTTTTTTTTCATAAATTAATAAGCTTTACAAGTATGCTGAGAAATATACAACTCTATGACCTATCTTCCTCGGAAACTGTTCCCTAACAGAAGGTACACAAGTAGGAAAATGAATGAAAATCAACACTCTTAACTATCTGCTATAAATGATTTTTTATGCAGATTGTAGTTCATTGCTATATTTGAATAAGAGTGTCAGTAAAAAGTTATGCTATTTTAATAGCTGCATGTGACATCTATTCAGATACTTTATTCCTCTGACTATTCATATCTATTCATCATTCATTCATTAATCTCTATGGCTAAGCACAAGAGCTGGCAGAGCACATAACTAGGAATGGGTGGTGAATTTAATCTCTATGTGACCTAGTTACATGCTCACTATTTACGTGCCTGATTCTGTATCAGAGGTTTTTTATTTTGGAACTGGAGATCACACAACCTCATGCTTGCCAGACAGGTACTGTGCCACTGAATGATATCCTTAGCCCATCTACCAGGTTTTTTTTGACAAGAAAATGAATGAGGTGTGTGTTCTCCGAACACAGAATGCAGACATTCTATATTATTTGTCTTGGTCCCCCAATTGGCCAACACTGAAGAAATAAAGTTTTCAGACTTGCATAGAAATGGCTGGATCAGACAGGCTTTGCATGTAACTTGATGTCTGCATGCTTTGACCAAGCAGGGACTACAGCAGTGGGGCAAACCTCCGGCACGCATGCTTCAGTGGGCTGTTCATATCACTGAGAGCTCTAATAGGTTTGCCATCACTGGACTAAAGCCTTTGTCTAAGAAAACTGATCTTCTAAGGACAATTGCTATTACCTGGCAGAAATAAAATCCACAAGGAAAGAGTGAAGCATTTTTGGGGTTCTGGATTCTAAATATGAAATTGTCACCTGATCAGGAGGAGGACAGTATATACATTTATCCAGTCGACCAGGCCTGAGTAGGGCAGGGTCAATCAAGTCAGGGCGACTAGTAGCAGCCAATACATAAACACCTGCAAAGGGGAAAACATGAAAAACTGAAACCTGGTGAAATTTTGTTGCAACAGTGTATTTCTCTACTTTAAGGAATTACCCTGTAAGCCTTCTACGCCATCCAACTGAGTCAGAAGTTGGTTAACTACCCGGTCTGTGACTCCTGTATTGTCATGACCTCTTCGAGGAGCAATGGACTCAAACTCATCAAAGAAGAGAATGCAGGGCTTTGCAGCTTGTGCTCTGAGGAAAAAAAAAAAAAATCACTTTTGAAAAAGCTTGAGAGCCTGTAATTCAATGTGTGCATATTTAATATTTACAACAGACCTTTAAAGAAGGCAAGGCATATAGGATTATCTTTATTCTGTTTTTGGTATACTGAGTTTAAAGAGAAGCAAAGTGTTTCTCTAAGACCCATGCTTTCTGGACAGATAAATAAGGGACTAAAGCCTGAGTCTTGGTCAGTAATGATTCTTATATAAGCTCACTATCTGCCTTTACTCTTTCATGAAATGTCTATTCATTTCTCTAGCCCACTCAAAGGTTGGCAAGTTCATTATTTTTGTACTGCTTTGCAAAGGCTTCTGAAAAATGTATTTACTTATTTTATATTTTTTCCATTTTGAACTTTTTTTGGTACTGGGGGTTGAGCTCAGGATGTCTCATGTGCTAATTATGTGCTCTACCCCTGAGCTATAATCCAGCCCAATTTTAATTATATTAATTTATTAACTAATCTTGTTTTAATTTTGTCTATTTAATTCACTAATTCCATCTCTGGCAAAAGGGGCCTGGGATGTCTGGAAAATAGTTCCTAACACAAAACGTCTGTCATGTTGACTAACAAAACCCCAAAAGCTATCATGCTAAATACATGAAAACATTTTTGGAGGCTACAAGAGCAGCCTGGAATTACCAATCTGCTCTTTGACTGCCAGGCAAAATTCTCCTGGAACACTAATACTTGATCTTGTGTTTGACTTGCATAAAGGTTTTTAAACTAGTGACTACAGCTTTTGCCAGATATGGAGCATATTGTGTAATTCTAGCTACTCAGGAGGTTGAGGTGGGAGGACTACACATTTCTGAGTCTTGAAAACTCAGCGAGAACTTGTCTCAAAACCAAATAAATATACTTACGTATAAATATATTATATATATTTAATTTTTGGTCTTGAGATAGGGTCTTGCTGTACAGTTCAGGCTGGCCTCAAACTCACAATGACTGTCCTGACTCAGCCTCTTGAGTGCTGGGATTTGTAATGGGTATGTGCCATTATGCACAATTATGAGACAATTTTAGAGTTACAGTATCTTCTTGGTGAAATGACTTTTTACCAAAATGTAGTTATCATCTTTATTTCTAATAATGCTTTTTCTTGGTAATGGTCTATTTATTTCTTAAATTGGGTAGTGGACACACAAATCTCCATTTCATTATTCTTCTAAAAATTATGAGCTGGGCATGGTGGTACATGTCTGTAAATTTAGCACTTAGGAGGCTGAAGCAGGAGGACTGTTGTGAGTTTGAGACTAGTCTGGGTTACATATGAGTTCAAGGCCAGCCTGAACTACATAGTGACATTTTGTCTTTAAAAAAAAAAAAGTAAGTTATATACATATTCTTAATAAAATTTTTAGAAAAATGGAACAAAGTAAATTTTTAATTTAAAAACTCTCCATAACTCTATCTTACTTGAATAATTATTTTCATCCTTAAATATACCTTTTATATCCTTAGTCATATTATGCATATCTAATAATAGTTATACTCTATTTTAATTAATTACATATATAGGATTTTTATTTATAAGACACAAATTAGAAATTAAAAAAAATCAGGCCATAAAAAAGGAGATAAACCAGGGTCAAATATTTGCTTCCAAACTGTTCAAAAGGAAGAAGGAACTAGGAAAGGAGAATGGGAAAGAACAAAAGGGAAAAGGGAAAAATATAGGAAGATCTGTGCTAATATAGGTTAGAGAAATTTTTATGACCATACCTTTTACTCTGAGCAACTATTTTTTAAAAATTTTTTATTTTTTGGTACCAGGGATTGAACTCTCGACCGCACGCTTGCAAGGCAGATGCTTGCCTCTGAGCTAAATCCCTGGCCAGAGCAACTATTTTTAATGATAACATGTAATGTACTCATGTTATCATTAAACATGAATGCTATTATTTTGTTATTTTGACACACAATTTTTTTAACCTTTTTTCCATTAAAAAAAATACCTTGAATGAACAGAAGTAGAAAAAGTACATTACTATTAGCCCTACTGAAAAGAAACGTTAATAGGAGTCTTTAATTTTTTTTTTTTTTTTTTGCTTCATGCAGGAATCTACTCTCAAGCTGATGTGGACAAGCCTGAAACCTCAGCACTCTGAAGGCAAAGGCTGAGGGCTGCTAGTTTGAGCTCCCATGCGGGCAATTTGGTGACTCAGCTGCTGTGTGTGTGTGTGGAGAACAAAGGATAAACTAACGCGACTCTTATCACTACCCCTGTTTTGGAAAATACATATTTTTTCATAAAACCGTGTTAAACTTTTTTTCTAAAAAAATACTTAAAATATTTTTTCAATTTTCATTTCTTTTTGTTGTTTGTTGTTTGAGATAGGTTCCGCTATGCAATTCAGGATGGCCTTGAATTCACAGAGATCTTGCTTCAGTCTCCTGAGTGCTGGGATTATAGGGGCATGCCACCATGCCTGGCAGTTTTTATTTCTAATATGGTAAATAATACTAGATTAATTTCCATAAACAAATTATCCAGGATCCTCTGCCTTTGGGAAAAGGAGTTCTGATCAAGAACTGTGATGGCTACTATCATAACCCTCACTTTTTGGCACCAGGAACTGAACTCAGGACCTTGCACTTACCAAGTAGGCACTGTGCTGTTGAACTATATCCCCAGTCCTTCATTTCATTTCCATTTCTATTTTCAATTTCATTTCATTTTTTAAAAATTTTATTTAAAGAGAAACAAAAGCATGTAAAGGGTAGAGATAATACAGAATTCAAAAAAAAAAAAGATAAACAGTAAGAAATCACTAGTTAATAAATTACATATTATCCTCTTAGAAACAGTTGTTCAAGTTACAAAATTAAAGTATACAAAGTAGATAGTCAAACAGTGAGAGTGTAAACAGCTTCGCATGCATGAATCTCTACATGTATTTCTATCCTTTCTGTATTAGAGGGAAAAACAAAACTTAGCAAGATAAAACAAAACAAATTCCTATAAAAACATGAAACCAAAAAGTCGTATAAAACCATAGTACAAGGTGATCTACAATGATTACTGTGTTGTTCCTTATTAGCTTCAACAGAATGTCTATATCATCAGGCATAAATGAATATAACAGTATAATTGAGTATAGCAGTAAATAACAATATTAGTAAAATAAAACATTGTAGACAATATAAAACTTCAAAGGCAGGTAATAATCAAACCATAGTGGATATTCTTGTGGATCTTGTCATCTTAAGTGCAGTTGCCTATACTCTCAGACTTGATACTATCAATCCTAACAGCTTAGAATAAAATCTATCAATACAAAACAGCGATCCAACAAACCAGATTCAATTATGATCAGTCATGGTAAAACAGTGTAGGTTTTACAGAGCTTTAGATTAATAGGAAATTAAGGATGATTACCATACTATATCCTATTATTTTTGGGATTACTGTCTGTGCCTTCAAATCTAGTACAGGTAGAATGATTGGAACAGAATATAATACATCTAAGCAGAGTAGTGTGAGTAATGTGTGTTTTAAATCCTTGTGCACTATTAACAGTATAGTGTATCATGGCCATCTATGTTAGAGATTCTAGTTATCCTTCTCTGCCCCATTTCTGCTATGCTACTTTTCTGCCTTTGTTTAGTTTTCTCCTTCATTCTACTGCCTGTCCCACTCATTGAGGCCTTTCTGCCACTGTTCCTAAAATCCTGGTATTTTTTTTCCTCTCTCTCGAGAATGTCCTTCAGCATTCTCTGTAGGGTTGGATTGGTGGTCACAAACTCCCCCAGTTCCTCTTTGTCATGGAAGCATCTTATTTCTCCATTAATTTCTAGTGACAGTTTTGCAGGGTACATCAATCTGGGCTGGAGGTCACCTTCCTTCAGGACTTGGAAGACTTCACTCCAAGCTCTTCTTGATCTGATGGTCTGTGTTGAGAAGTCAGCCGTGATTCTGATGGGCTTACCTTTATAGGCAATCTGTTTCTTTTCTCTGATAGCTTTTAATATTCTGTTTTTATATTGAATTTCTGGTCTCTTGATTATTATATGTCTGGGTGTAGCTCTGTTTTGGTTGTAGGTGGCTGGAGTTCTGTATGCCTCATACAACCGAATGTCATTTTCTTTCCCATGCTTGGGAAGTTTTCCTTAATTATTTCCGTGAATAGCCTTTGTAATTTGTCTGTTTGTATTCCTGCTTCTTTGTTCATGTTTCTTATTCTTAAGTTGTAGATTCTCTTGTCATCTTCTAGCCTTTGTATTGTTATTGCCTGTTTCCTTGTTATTTTTAAGAGATCTTTCCTTTCATGATCACACATTGCAAACTTATCTTCAAGTTTTGATAGTCTATCCTTAGTTTCTTTTAAGGTGTTTTGCCAGCTTTCAATGGAGTTTTTAATTTCCTGGTAGTCTCTCTGAATCTGCTTCACATATTCTATATTTTCTTTATATTCTTTATCGAAATTTCTCTCCTTCTTTTGTGTTCCTCCCTTCTTCCGTCTGTATCATCCTGAAAGATGCTTCCTGAGAGCATTTCTTTAATTATTCTACTCATATCCTGCTTTACCTGATTTAATATTTCAGATTTGATTTCGTCTACAAGGTCTCGAAGATATCTCTTAATGTCCATTGAAGCTGTGTCTGATGTTGCGTGTTTGTCGCCCTCAGACTCCCTTGTTTTTCCTTCTCCTGGATCAGGGCTCTCAGGATTCTGGGCTGGGGGCCTCTTCCTGCCCCTCTCTCCTGTCATGGCTCTGGCTTCCTCCACACAGGTTACAGTGGAGGTCCTAGCCCCTTCCCTGTTGGCAACGTTTCCTCCAAAGCACTCTGGCAAGGGAACTCTGCCCTTTCCTGCCTGCTCTTGTCACTGAGGTGTAAGCAGGCATACACAGCTCCTCCCCACCGGGCCAGCCAAACTTCAGGGGTGACCATCCCGTCAGTGCGTGCTAGGCCCAGGGAATCGATTTGGGATGGCTCACTGGGTCCCGGCCAGGGGTGAAGCCCAGTCCAAGCAAATCGCACGAATGTGCTCTGGAGAAGAAGCAACCAACCGAAGTCACTGTCACTCCCAGTTCAGGCTGCTCCTGCCCGATTCCAACATGTCACCCACCTGGTCGCGCCCTTCCCATGGTGGGTATGTGGGGGTGTCTCACTTCCAGCACTGACCGTGGATCAATGAAGGTTCCTCCACCAGCTCCGCTTTCCAGTCTTTGTTGGGCTCACTAGCCTTGGATCTCAGCACTGCCGTTCTTCCTGTGAGTGGCAGCGGGAACAAGTTTGGGCAGCTCTGCCGGCCAGCGTGGATTCAAGCTGGTGCAATCTTGGTGGATCATTGCGAAACACTGTGTTCCTTTAGTTTTTAGATGATTCAGGTGTAGTCCCGAAGTATTTGACAAGCTTTTTTAAGTTTTAATTTCTTCCTGTGCCAAGAGGATCCATCTCCCTCTGTCTGGGTCTCTCCAGGGTGTTTTATTCTGGCATATTTTTCTCCCAGGAGGCTTTGTATTCTGTTGCTCACCGATTGGCCATCTTGTCTTCTTTCTTCATTACTTTTCATATTTCACTTCATTTTGTATTTCATTTCACTTCAGTTCATTTTGTGGGGGGGTACCAGGAATTGAACTCAGGACTTTGTGTTTGCCAGGCAAGCACTTATGCCACTGAGCTGTATCTCCAGCCCTTTAAACCCTCATTTTAAAGATGAAAAAACCACAAGGACATGGTGGTGCATGCTTGTAATCCTACCACTCTGGGCAGCTAAGGCAGGAGGATCACAAATTTGAGTCCAGTCTAGGCAACTTGAGATCTTGTCTTGAAATAAGAATTTAAAGGAATGAGAATGTAGCTCAGTATGAAGGACCTAGATTCAATCCCTCGTACTGCCAAATAATAATGGTAATAACAGTAACTATCATCATGTCATCATCATCCTTTGAGAGTTCTTTGAATAACCACTTAACATTCCACTTTCAGCAATATTTCTATTATAAATATAAAGCCAAATAATCTCCAGGTTTTATTTATTTATTTATCTTTGGAGACAGGTTTCACTATGCAGCTCAGACTGGTCTCAGACTCCTCCAGACTCAGTGTCCCTAGCGCTGGGATTACAGGCATGTGCTACCACACCTGGACTCAAATTTTAATATCGGAATGTTTTACATTTAAATAGTGTTTGGTGAAACAGAATCTCTGTTCTTTAGTTTATTAATAATTCATATAAATCATAGTTTCAAACATTAGTTATTTAAAACAAAACAAAAAAAGTATTGCTTGACAAATAATGCATCAGTTACTTAAAAACATTCATAGGAAACCAACCTAATAAAAATATCTCGAACAGCTTGTTCACTTGCTCCAATATATTTGCTGAGCAACTCTGGTCCCTATGAGGTAAAAATAAGAGATACAGTTACTAAAAAATATAACTATGGTTTAGACTGACTCTAAATGAATTACGATTTTTAACATGAGTAAATTGATGTCTTTTTCTTTTTTGGTTTTTTGAGAAAATGTCTCACTACGTGGTTCAGGCTGGTCTCAAACTTGTGGCAATACTCTTGTCTCAGCCTCCTGAGTCCTGGGACTACAGGCATGTACCACCACACCCAGTTTAAAGGGATGTCTCTTAAACATGTTTAAAAGATATGTATTAGAAAAAAATCTAACACGAATTCTCTCCTCTGCCTACAACACTCCTAGCAGTAGATTTTAGACAGAATGCATTTACCTGTTTACCACTTCTTCCTACCAGTGGAGAAGATCCAAAAAGAAATTTTTGCTCACTGTTGAGTCCTAATCTCTGGGCCACATAATTGCTGGTGAATCACTTGTTTAGAGAACTGGTAATGGCTTAAGCAACTCCCACCATTCTCAAATCTTTGCAGACTCAAAAAAATTGGAGAGAATAACTTACTATAATCAGCACTCATCATCAATGAAACCAATTTGTGTAAGAGTTGAAAAATGTATTGTCTTTCCTAAAAGTCAACTGAAATAACTTTCAAAACAAACTTAATTATATAAGCAACATTGATAATGAGTATAGTTTTCCTTTAAATTGGGATCTCTTTTTTAAAAAACCGAGTAAGTCCTAAAGTGATCTCTAGTGAAAAATCATTACTTGCAAGAGACCAAATACTGATCAGAATAAGGGACCAAATAAAAGAATTTCTATCAATCATCCAGACAACTATTAGCAAACTACTATTTAATAACATTTCTTCAATTCAGTCAGAGAACTGCAGAATTGGGGAATGAAACAAGAATAACCAAGGCAAAGTGTTAGACACAAGGTGACAGTGTCAGTGAAGGGACCCATCTCTGATGGCTCTAGAACCCACAATGAGATGATCAGCTTCCTACTGTCACCTTCCCCTTTGATGATTTCCTAAGAGGGAGAGTCCTCCCCAATGGAGCAATCTAATATTCATAAGCATTAATCTTGAAAATCATATGTTTAAAAAACAGCAAAACTGCATTCTGGTGACAAGAATAAAAGGAAGAGTATGGTCATACTTATGGTTTTCCCCAAATTTTAAAAAAAGAGATAAGAAAATCAAAGTTTTAGTGTTTCTCCATCATTTCCAGGGTGCCCATGGACCCAGCTCACAAAACTCATGAAAGAGGGCAGGTAAAACCCAACATCAAATCACTAAACTGGCTTTCAGATTTACTGTCTATATCAACTCTGAAGGACAGAAGATACGATTTCTCTGCCTTGGAATTGAGCATCCTATGGTTAACTAACAGCCAAGGTACTGAAGCTGCACTATAGGATAAGAGACCCCAGAACTTGGACAGCCGTGGTGGGCAGGTAGGTGCTACTCAAATGATCTGCAGCTCCTTAGTCATCATGCTTCCTTGGCACCTGAAGAACTCAGACCTGGCGTGACATGCAGCCAACAAGCAGCAGAGCCATAACAAACCCAGCATCCTCCCTCCTGTCATCCCCAACTTCTGGCCTTCCAGGGTTCTTCCTTTAAATCTAGTTTGTATTTTTATCTGAATTTTTATGTACAAATCTAGTCATAATGTGGGAAGATCTATGGTAGGACAGAATATAGTAAGCCACAGAAGAGAGACACAGGTTCATTCTCAATTTCTTACAGCTTCGTTAATCTATGGACAACTGTTCCTTTCCAGCTTTCCAAACATGAGACTAACCCCAAACCATGAAACACAAATGGTGCTGGCAAGGACACAGAGAATTAGAAAGCCCCACACATTGCTGGTAAAGACATACAATGGTAGAGTTGCTGTGAAAAGTTAGTAAATTAAAACAAGCAATTATCCTCTGTCTTAAGAGGAATGAAAACACAGGTCTACACAGCAATGTGTACATCAATGTTTATAGCAACATCAATGTTTATAGCAATATTCAGAACAGTTAAATGACAGAAATAACTCAAATGTTTACACTGATAATGGATGGATAGACAAAGTCTGGTACTGGTATGCAATGGAATGTGATTCAGTTATGAAAAGGAATGAAGCACTGATATGTGATAGAACTTGGATAAAGCATGAAAATATTACACCAAGGACCGGGGATTTATCTCAGTGGCTTAAGCGCCTGCCTGGCAAGTGTGAGGTCGTGAGTTTGATCCCTGGTACCAAAAAAAAAAAAAGAAAATATTACACTAAGTGAAAGAAGCTATACTATCTAATATTCTTCATATGAAATATACAGAATAGAGAAATCCACAAAGACAGAAAGAAGATTAATAGTGGCCAGGGAACAGGTAGAGGAGGAAATGGGATGGAAACGTTTTGATACTAGAAAGGGGTTGTAGTCGCATAACTTTGTAAATGCATTAAATGTCAATGAAAAGTACACCTTAAAATGGTTAACTATACTTTATATAAATATTACTTCAATTAAAAAAGAAAAGGCATATGCACACATACCTTGACACTAATAAAATTCATTCCACTCTCTCGAGCAACTACCCCAGCTAGTAAGGTTTTTCCTGTTCCAGGAGGACCATACAGCAATATTCCTGTTCTCTGTCGTATGGGCAAGTTTGCAAACAATTCTGGGTACTGAAAAATATAAAAAGAGCTCATGTCTCAATAGAATGACTAGGTGGTAGCTGATCAACATAGAGAACAAAGCATTCAGACTGCTGGCTTCGTTAACAGCACAATAGCAGAAAATGAAATTTTTACTAATCAATGAACTGAAAGGAACTTCTGAGACTTTTCCCATAGGACCATGAAGTGAATACTATATAAATGCATATAACTACATCAGAACTCTTCCCACTTCTTTTTCTTTTCTTTCTTTTTGCAGGACTAAGGACTGAACCCAGGGCCTTCGTACTGAGCTCCATCTCCAGCCCTCAAGTCACCGAGTTGCCCAGGGTGGGCTTGAATTTAAATCCTTCTGAGCCTCCCAGAGTTCAGGGATTGCAGTCTTGTGCCACCACATCTGGCCTGTTGTTTTGAAAAACATTACAAAAGTACTACATTAAGGGAATAAAGACCAATCTTTTAGCAAATACACTGCCTTCTACTTGCATGGATAACGAAACAAGTTACAACAGTTGTGCAAATTCAAACATATTCAATCAAAGAAAGAAAAGAAATAGAGAAGCAGATGTAATAATTATAGAGAGGAAAACCTCCGAAGAACTTCCAGGGCAAACAGTGATGACTGCATATCATCTACTTTCTACATCACCAACTGCTGAGAGTAAAAGTCCTCTGTGAGCTCAGCCAAACATCAGATCATGGCAGCGGGAGTCGTCTCCTCTTGGGTGTCCCTGTTTGGTTCCCCCTGGTGATGCAATTCCAGTCTCACCGCCACTACCTCTCCCCTAAAAGAGCCTCAAGCTCAGCAGCTGTGCACATGGCCTCCATACATCTGAATGTTAACTCCTGGCTCCTAGACCCAGTATCTGGAGTCAGGAAGCTGCTTAACTCCACACATGCTCTCTCATGCAGGTTTCACAGGGTCCTAGACTGGGCTCAACAGTGACTGAATGGTCACTGGGAATCAAGGAGCAGCCCTCCAGCTACATGTGACCCAAGCTCCTTAACCATCACTTACCTTCCTTGTGTGGGCCCTGTTCTCATGCAATGACCCTCAGCTCTCAGGACACACACACACTGCCTCCTAGCCGCTACACATCCTCTGTCAGAACCCTCCGTGTGGCCTGCTTATCCTGCCACCCACCTCACTGACACTCCCTGCCAATTCCTCCCTTCCAAGAGAGACACTCAGGTCTGGAATTATGACTTCATCTACCAGTCCTGTGAGCCTAGCTGACTCTTTTAACTTTTTAGGTTATTCTTATCTATTTTGGCTCAAATCCTAGTAGATAGTTCATCTGAATGATTCAAGCAAAATAGAAAGATGAAATTTTGACACTGAATGTATTTACTGGAAATATCAACTGAGCTTTTCCTTAGAAGTTTCTGAAAAGAAGTATATCAAAGGGCCCAGGATTTAGCTCAGCAGCCTAAGCACCTGCCTGGCAAACACGTGGTGTTGAGTTCGATTCCCGGTACAAAAAAAAGAAGAAGAAGAAGAAGAAGAAGAAGAAGAAGAAGAAGAAGAAGAAGAAGAAGAAGAAGAAGAAGAAGAAGAAGAAGAAGAAGTAGTAGTAGTAGTACATTAAATACTTTAAAAGTCTGTTGAAGTACTCAAAATAGCTCTGAACATTTATCTGGAAATTTAGTAAATATTTATTTGTTCAATCAAACAGAGACTGGGCCGGCCAGCACACAAAGCCAAAGCTCCCTTTCTCTTTCTCTTTTTCCCTCCCTCCCTTCTTCCCTCTCTCCCTTTCATGATCATCATCATTATTATTACTAATCTTTTTTGAGACAGTCTTGCTATTTGGTTCAGGCTGGCCTTGGGCTCACTTTGTAGCCCAGGCTAGTCTCGAACTTGCAATGATCTGCCTCTTTCAACCTCCCAAATTCTGGGATTATAGGAGTGTACCACCACGCCCGGCACTCCCTTGTCTTTAGAGTACCTTGGCTGGTAACTGGATTGTATCCATGAGTACTTGCCGAACTTCATGCAATCCACCAATTTTATCCCAACCGAGGTCTTTAGGTTTATGTAGGTTGACATTTCGCAGAGATGCAGGAATAAATCCTCCAAGAGCCTTTTGGAAGTCCAATGTTGTGAAAACTAATTCTGTTTCAAAATAATCAAAATTTCTTTTGGTAGCCATATTTTGATAAATTTTTCAAAATATACTATCACCTTAGCTGCAAATGTTAACTTTTTACTCAAGTAACGGCTTCTTTAAATACTAAATAGAATATGTTCGATTCTTGCATCACTACAATTACATTTTTGCAGAGCAGAAAGTGGACTCCAAGTTCAGGATTTTCACAAGACATACCTTCCCTAGTGGATATGTGCTGATGAGAGAGACAGGAATGAATGGCTCGATCCACAAGGACTGTAAAATCTCTGGCCACAAATCCTTCCGTTTCTTTAGCTACACACTGCAGGTCAAGATCAGTGAACTTGCTTATATCACAGTTCAGCTTATTTTTTATTATATGATACAAAATTTCATATCTTTGTTCCTAAAATAAAGCAAAAAGCTCAAACTATTAATTGCATTCAATTGTACATGTTAATAGTTATGTTTTGCTTAACAATGGGGGCATGTTTTGAGGAATGCCTCTTTAGGCAATCTCATCATATGGTACACCGTAAATCATACCTGTATTACAGAGGCGCATCTAGCTAATCTTCTGGCTACTCAGTGAGGTCCACTGCTACCCCACATCGATGTGACCAGACTACTCTCACCAGATGCATTCTGGCAGTATTTTCTCTCCCAGTTCAGCTTGTGCAGTTTCTACATGTTCAGCTGCCTTCAAATCAGCATGCATAGCCTCAGCCCTCAGTCTCACATTATGAAATGAGTAATGAAAACTCCTGAACTGTTTAAACCAGAGCTAACAGTAGATTCAAAAGCATGGTAAGGTCCTGCCTTTTCTTTCAACATCACAAATAAAATCTTTGCTCTGGCCACGTAATGGTGCTTGGTGGGGCACACTTCTCTATCTGGACCGTAATCCAGCTCACTAAGTTTTTACAGCTCTGATACAGGGCCTCCTCAGATGTTTGCTAGTCCTGTGGCTCTTTGATGAAGCAGATCCTTTAACAACTCATCATGTGGTCTTTATTCTTTTAGATTGCAGCTACAGTAGACTGGGACATGCCTGACTGATAACAGTAACCACTGACTTTCCTCCTTTGTAGTCTTAAGTCACTTTTTTTTGGGGGGGGGGCACAGTTAACCAGGTTTAGCAGGAATCAAATTCAGGACCTCACACTTGCCAGACAGGTGCTGCACCACTGAACCAAATCCAAGGCCCTCCTCCATCACTTTAAATTTTGATTCCAGGCCAGTCACTTGCCATGGCCTCTGTCTGGCAACATTAGCAATGAATTCTGTACATGTATGGGTCACAATGAACAAAATAACATGACATTAAATCAAGACGAGAAAATGACAGTCAAGAAACATGGCAGACACAAGACACAGGAAGCATGCTGGTTTATGGTACACTTTTTTTTAACAAGTAGGAGATTGGTATACTCTAAAACAATGCTAAAAAGAACAGTATAGTCATTTATTATCATTTTCGGGTATTATGTACCATACATAACTGCATGTATAGTTTTTATTTTGGGGGAAGGTTACTGGGAGTCAGACCCAGGAGTGTTCTATCTCCAGCCCTCTTTATTTTTGAGACAGGGTCTCACAAATTGCCTACCAGACCTCAAACTTATAATCTTACTGCCTCTGCCTCTCAAACAGTAAGGATTAGAGGCATGTGCCCCTGGGCCTGGCTATGCTGACCTTTGATATGGCTGGCAGCATAGGTCTGCTCACACTAGTACCATGACAGACACATGGGTGATGTGCTGTGCTGGGATATGATGGTGACAGCTGTGAAGTCTCCACGGTACAGGTAGCATTCTGCTCCATTGTAGTCGTACTGGAACCATTATGTATGAGGTCCTTTGTTGACTGAAATATCATCATGGGGTGCATGACTACATATAACGGAAGAAATGCCAGGCTAACATAATTTACAGTGACAAAGAGAGCTAATTAGTGGTTGTCTGGGGATAACATTAAGAAGGATGGACTGAAAAAGGGACTAGGAAACCTGTGGGATGGATGGAAATGTTTCTTACTTTAATTATGGTTTTCTGATATATAAGTCTATGTTAAAACTACTTAAGCTGTACACTTCATGTCACATTGATTTCAGTTTCTTTCTCAAGAAGGCATTTTAGTAATACATGGTTCTGTCAGAAGGGTTTTTTTTTGTTCCTAAAAAATACAATTCTAAAGACATAGTCAATGCCCAATAACACTGCCATTATGTAACACTTCATAACAGATAAAATACTTTTACTCTTCAATAACAGATAGGGCAAATTCTAAATATTCAGGGTAGACTACAGGTCAGAATTTTAAGCAAGATTTTAAAATACGCTTGTCAGTGTCAACATTTCTATCAGCTCACTGCCATAAAATCCTCATGAGCCTGGGTGTCTACAGGCCATATGTGTACCTTCAAAAGACATCTATCCATATTTCTGACTTTTTTTCTCATCCAGAAGAATTATTATTTTGAGAAAAGCCATTTTCCTGGAAAATACATAGCACTCCAGATGGTTATAATTCATGCACCCAGCATAATCTGCACTAAATATTTCTTTTAAATGTTAAGACATTTAGAAGCATTGTTTAAAGCTATAAATCATGGGAGCAACATTGCAATAATCTGTAAGTAGCATACTACCTGGTTAGGAGGCTGGATATGATGGACACACTGAAATATGTGAATTCCTTGAGCAGAAACAAGTAAAGGATGCAGAGAATGCTGAAACTGGCTTGTGGCAACCAGGGCAACCAAACTTCCCATGGAAATAAAGTCCTTGATCATATCACTCACAGCTAGAATTAAGCAAGATAGTGTAAAAGTTCAGGATAAAGAACCATTAAAATTTAAATTCTATATTTATTAAAGTAATATAACCTAACATTGAGCTTTAAGATGGGGCAGATCCTTTATACCTTTAAAGAATTAATTCATTCATTTTTGTATGGAGAACCAAACTCTGTTCCACCTAATGTAGGTACAAGAGCTCATGCAAAGTCAGACCATACACTCAGAATCATGTCTAGTGAGGTGCCTGACTCCTGGATCTTATAGGAAGTAAGTGAACAATAAAAAGGCATTTTGTGAAATGAATACTCTAGAAGGACCATATATTTCTGATCTGTGTTCCGTTTATTAAGCAAAACACAGCTCCTATTTTTATGAATTCCTAAGTAATCTCTTTCTACCCAATGTCTTGAAAGGTTTGGAATAAGAAAGCTGAAGCTGAAACAGGCATCAGTAATATGAATTAGTATGTGACTCTCAATCCAGAAATTCACAGTACTCTTTAAACACTAGACTAATAGAGCCAATGCTTATGATTCAGTGTAAGACTAGTTAATACAAGTTTACATGTGATACAGAATTCACAAGGTGAAATGAACACTACTTAATAATAACCTAAGCCTCTCGGTTACATTTTATATCTATTTCAACTCTCAAAATCCATGAGGCAGCTCAGCTCCCCAACATACTGTCATCTCTTGTACCTCTGCACCCTTCCCATACTTCTTTTCCTTCTTCATCGGCATGACACCGCTTCATGCTACTTTCTATTCCTGCACCTCAGCCCAGTTATCAACTCCCCTCAAAAGCCTTCCTTGGTAACTGCTCACTCCCGACTTAGGTTATACGCTCCAAAAGTTCACTTCAAGTACAGTACGCCCTACCAACTGTTAGTTGGTCACACCTTGGTCCAATGACTTAAGCTGTCACTGTCCCATTTACTGACCTGAAACCAGAAGACTCTTGGTACACAAAGTAAAAGGCAACTCCTCCACCCCAGAAAGGGCACCCAGTATGCCACAGCTGTCATTGTTACTGCCAATGGTACTAAAACTGTTTGTTTACTTTTCCCTTCACTTTGGGTATGTGGATGTGTGTGTATATATATGTATATATACATATACATGCATACACAAATATATATACACACACACACACACACACACATACACACACACACACACACACACACACACACACACACAATGGTTGATCATTGTGTCAAGTTGAGAAGTTTAGAACTTTAAGTAACTCAGCAAGGAGCCTGGGTCCTTACTTTGTAAACAACCTCATCCTGTGCAAAAGGAGGGCAAGGAGATTTTGTGAGTGCTACACCAGCCTTGGAAGCAGGGGTGTGGGGGGTGTATAGACTATAAGAGAGGAAAAGAGGTTTGCTCTTCCCCCTTTTTTGCTCTTCCTGCTTTGCTGTCTTCTGTTGTCTTTAAGTGTTGCCTTGTGACAACCCACCCTGCCTTGGAGCCAGCTGATTATGGACTGAAACCTCCACAAACTGTAAGCTAAATAAACCTTTTCTTCCTTCATTTGGGGTGTTGGATATTTTATCCCAGCAATGAGAGAAAAGTGACCAAGACAATATACAAGCATTTGACAAATATCTATCAAATAAACAAAAGCAAGAGAAATCTGTAAACAACTTCTAAGAGGTAAAGAGCAAACAGGCCACTGAAGTCTAACCATGGGATTGTGGCCTTATCACACAGTTCATTCTCTGCCAATTTTGCTAATACAGAAACTACATTCTACTTACTACCAGAGGCCTCAAAACAACACATGGCAGAGCACAGCTACAGTTCTGAGAGCAGATCTAACATGAGGACTAAAAATGCTAACAAGAGAAGGTGGCCTTCAGCCAGAGAAGGATGTGTTACCATGTGCAAGACGCTGGCTCTGTACTGTTTCCGGACTATGCTCCTGCCCCAGAGTGGTGGGCAGTCCAGCAATGAGGTCCAGGTCATCAAACAGAACCACAGAAGGCTGCCTCCACACTGCCTCTGAGAACGCCGCCTCCAGGGCTCTCTGGATGTGGTCAGGCCTTTTTCCTTAACACAGAAAACATGGCTTCATGGTTACTTCAGTGTGGGAGAACTGCAGGGCTACCCTTTTGAAAGTACTCAAAGAGCTCCGTACTGAATGTATAAGTATTTAATACATATCTTATTACCAATCATAAAAACTTATTAATCACTGACATAGTTTAACTACTATAGCCTTAATTGACTTATTAAAGTGCCAAATTTTATAACTAGGAAAAGGAATATGCTAGTATAATTTTGGTATGTACCCAGTCTCACTTTGTAGAGTATTTCAGATGGCTTGTAATAAGATACCAAAATAAGAACAGGATGCCAAAAAACATAAACAGGAGTAAAGGTCAAGATTCATTATAATCAAATATAAATGTAGCCACCTAGAGATCCTAGAATAGCTATATTTGAATAAAACTTTGAAGCCAAATTTGCTAGAGTTACAAAGATTTAAATTTTAAAGAACAGAAAACATACAAATCCATAAGCTAATGCAAAAAATGCTCTGTTACTCAGCTCAAAACAAAATTTTCTCCGAATAGGACTCAGAGAGAGTGCTTCTAAAACCTCCTTTATAACAAATGAAGTGATGGATTTCCAAAAACTATTTCCTAGTTTCTTATTATGCACTAGATTAAAAATTGAGATATAATGTGTAGTTTGGACTATTTGATAGTGGTAGCTGAGGGAGAAACTGTTGGAAATAAGATCTTCTCAATCTCTTGTTCTGAGTAGATACTAATGCTAATTTAAATACTTTAAAATGTACACAGGTGTCACATGGTAAATGGTAATTCTGCTCACTGCTCTCCACTGCCACTCACTCATCCTCCCAAGGCAACTGCAACTCTGAGGTGGTTTACAATCACCCACACATATTCTAAATACCAGCGCTCTCTGAGCGGGTAAATGGTCACTGCCAGTAATACAAAGTTTTGGCCTGGAAAAAAAAAGGTCCTTATCAAACATTAGAGAAGTTTTAAAATTTTATCAAAGACATTGAAAGCCAAAGACTTAAAACTTCTAAGGATTTTCAAGGACTAAATGACACATAGAAAAGTTAAAGATTAGGTGACTTTTGTGTTTATTAGATTAACAGCATCAGTGATTTCCATTCTGCCAAAAAGGGACTTTCTGTAGGGTTTCTCATACTCGTACCTTTCAAAGCTTTACAGTCAACTATTTCCACATGGGCATCCAGTGTGTCATAGGCTTCTTTACAGACTGCTTTGGCTAAAGTGGATTTTCCACTTCCCTACAAAATAAGTGTTTCATCAGAACTCGATACATTTAGTGACAGAAAGTTTTCATTGCAGTAGCACCCACCAAACCTCACTCAGCAGGAAGCATACCCTGGTTTGCTGCTGTGCGGGATTCTGGTATTACTGAAATGTGGCCCTGGTCCTTTACATTGCTAATGGACTAGAAGCAGACCATATCTTATGCTCACTACAGTGCACAAATGAAAACAGACATTAGCTTGTTAGTTAAAATAGTCACTAATACTCCTTTTTAACTTTCGTTTGTTTATGTTTGTGATATATAATAATTAATTTGTTTTGGGAAATTAGTACATACACATAGTGTATCTTGATCATTTTTCCTCCCTCCCCCACTTTTATTCTCCTTAGATCCCCTCTTGTCTCTAAAAAGTCTCATCTTGTAAAGGAAACCATGTACTAATCTTCTGTGTCAGACTTATTGCACTTAGCATTATGACCCCAAGATCCATTTATTTTCCTAAAATGATTCAAATCTATCCTTGTAGGGCCAGGCAGTATTCCACCATATATAAACATCACATTTTCTTTTTTTATTGGTATATGTCTGCAATACACAATAACAATATTCATTTTGGACTGGGACATATAAACAGTGCATCCTAATCATTTTTATTTCCACTTCTCCCAATCTTACCCTTCCTTTTCCATCTCCAGATCCCCTTCGTTTCTCTTCAAAGTCTACTTCCCTGTTTCCTACCATCTATCTTTTATATTGCTCCTAAATTATTTATACTTTGGTTTTCTCCTGTAAGAGAAAGCCTGCTGTATTTAAGCTTTTGTGTTCCACTTAACATTATGGCCTTAAAATATACTCATCTTCCTACAAATGACTCCAATTTATCATTCTTTATGAGTAGTACTCCATAGCATTACTGTGTATTATAGAGGAATATATAGTAATACCCCATAATATATAATTTGTTTAACTCATTCAACTGTTAATACAGTGCTTCCAAAATTTAGCTATCATGAAATGTTCTGTTATAAATATGGGAAAGTACGAATCATTGTAATACGACATCTTTAATTCTTCTGGGAAGATACCTAGAAGAGGCATAGTTGACTCAAATGCAATTCTATTTTTATGGGTTCATTATTGTCTTTTTGAGACAGGGTCTCAATGCAGTTCAGGCTGGCCTTGAACTCACTCTGCAACCCAGGTTGGCCTTGAACTCACAGCAATCCTCCTGCCTCAGCCTCCCAAGTGCTGAGATTACAGGTGTGTGCCACTGTTTATTTTTTTGAGAAGCTTCCACGGAGATTTCCAAAATGGCTAACTTACATTTTCACCAACAATGTAGGTGGGTTCCTTCCCCCTACAACTTTGCCAACATTTGTTGCTTTTTAAGTTTTTCATAAGGTTATTCTTTCTGGAGTAAGATGGAATTTCAGTGTTGTTTTAATTTGCATTTCTCTAATGGCCAAAAAGGCTGAACACTTTTCCACATACTTATTGGCTATGCTATCTGCATTATTTCTTTTGAGAAGTATATATTCAATTGTCTATTTTTTGACTGCATCTTTTATTTTGGAGGGTCTAGTTTTTTTTAGTTTTTTATGTATTCTAGATCAGTGAGGATGAACCTTTTATAGACTGAGTGCCAAACTAAAATCCAAAAGCCATTTTTTAATCACAAAGTGTCAGCACTAACCATGTACTGTTTTAGTTTAGAAAAACCCAACATTAACATCTTTTGTCTTAAAAGAAAAACGTAATAACACACATGTCATATGTTTGACACCACTGTTCTAGATACTAGTTCTGTTGGAGGAGTAGCTGGAAAAAATGTTTTCCATCTTGACTGTGTTGACTGTTCCTTCTCTATGCAGAAGCATTTAATTAGCTATAATCCTATTTGTTGATTCTTGATATTTCTTGTGCAACTGAGATTCTATCTAGAAAGTATTTACCTATGCCTAGTCTCAGGAGTGTTACCTAGCAAGTGTTGGCTTTTATATCTAGGTTTTTAAAAATACATTTTGATTTTGTGTTAGTACAAGGTGACATATACAGGTCTAGACCCATTCTTCTGTACAAGGATAACCAGTTTTTCTGGCACCATTTGTTAAAGAGGCTTCACCATTTGTTAAAGAGGTTTTTTTTTTTTTTAATATTATTTAAAGAGAAAAAAAAAGCAAAACAGAAAAAGGGGTAGAAACAATACAGAATTTCAGAAAAAAAAAGCAGTAAGAAATCACTAGTTGATAAATTATATATTGTCTTCTTAGACCTAGTTGTTAAAGTTACAAAATTAAAGCATACAAAGTGGACATTTAAACAGTGAGACTGCAAAGAAGTTCAATGATCCAGTAACAACTTAGCAACATAGTTATCAATCCTACACACTTAAACATACATGCAGCCATATCCTCTAGAGCACTTTCTTTTCTTCTTTTTACTTTTTAAGTCCATTATCTGCTTAGTTATATCCTGTTTCAGGTTGCTCAGTACCTTACTGACTTGTTTTGTTGTTGTTATATACTTTTAATCACCTTATATAATTCTGTTGCCTTGTTTTTGAGTTTCT